>JAABNY020000039.1:15738326-15765758 GCA_015164015.2 Brevimyrus niger
AAAGGCAGGATAAGAGTCAATGGGAGGGAGGGCGGGCGGGGGGGCGCGGGGGTGGGCGGGGCGGGGGGGGGGGGGTGGGGGGGGGGGGGGGGGGGGGGGGGGACAAGACCCCTCTTTTCTAACCAGAGTCTCACCAGCACCAGATCACTGATGAGAGACAGCTGTTTGCCACTAGCAAGTCTAAAGATCTATGGTCACGGTTTACTCTGAATCATCACACATTTCCACACTGTTTGCAGTCACATCGTCATCAGAGCTTTACATTTTGCTTAGACATCTTCTTTAGTTAATTGTGTGGAGTATCTCTACTGCCATTGAGTTGTAGTTGTATCATTGTCATTGTTTAAGAAACTTTGTTTAAACTCATAAAGAGTCTTAAAGATATTACCATGGATGAACTGGGATTAAAATTGGCCATGTTATTATTATTATTTTTTTGAGGGGGGGGGCACAATACATTTTTCTGGGCCACAACTTCATTGCCCCATCAGGAAAATGCATCGTATCCCAGGTGGTCAGTACACATGGATCTTGCATGACTGCGTACGTGGTGCAGGGTTACAGTAGGGAAGAACAGGGCAGGGGACATGCAGGAAGGGATGCTAATCACACAGATTCACACACCAAGGACAGTTTTCAGACATCAGTGTGTAACATCCTGCTCCAAACCCTCCTCATTGTGTGCCACACCCACCTCGTTACCTCCTGTTCTTACCTAATTATGGCCACCTGTTGCTCGTTTAGTCTAGCTTGTCGTTTGTATTTAGTCAGTGCCTCTGTTAGTTTTCCCTTGTTCAGTCATTGAAGTGCATATGTGTGAGAATCCTGCCTGTTTCTGTGGATTAAACCCCTGTGTTACCCTCAACCCGATGACTCCTGCCTTCCTTATTCGTGCGCCACTCCACGACGTTACACAGTGCGTGTAACCACATATTTTTGGACTGCATCAAGAATCCAGTGTAGCGCAGCAGAACATATAAACTTCATATACAGAGCAGAGGCTGGGTTTACATCCCTAGTGATGGGGGATGAAGCCAAAGTGAAGCCATCCTGGAGGCATTAGATGAAACGGTGAAATGCTGTATTGTCATAGCCATTTCTGCCCATTAGGTGGCAATAACATTGAACCAACGAGTTCCATGCAAAAATGTTTATCGAAATGATTGCTGCTGTGAAAAGATTTAAAATAGATGTATTACATAAAACCTTCTGTTGTTTTAGGTCGGAGACTTTTTAATGAAGCATTTAATTTGTGTGTATTTCTTGAAAGGCTCTGTAAACTCATACAGATCACCGCCTTTTCAGAAAAAATCTGTTACTAACGAAAAACATTAAATGCAAAGTCAAAAGACACAAAATCTTCAGAATTTAAATCCAATGTACATTACTGTGAATTCTTAAGTGATTAGAATATGAATTTATCTCTAAAAGGCATTAAGTTGAAGGTGAAACATTATTTTCAACATTTTAAGCACAATTAGTATATTATTAGTATAATATAATTAGTATTTATATTTTTACAAATTTAGAGTGAATAAAGTAAAGGAGCATCATTCAAAAGTTTGGGCGCTGAGAGAAGTTTGAGCTCTCAGATAACTTTTACCAAAGTCTCAGACCTTAATTAGCTCGTTAGGGCTATAGCTTGTTCACAGTCATCGTTTGTAAAGTCCAGGTGATGTAAATTTCAAAGTTTTATAATTATATTGACTGGTCAGACCTTGTCCCAATAATCAGCAGCCATGGGCTCCTCTAAGCAGCTGCTTCGAACCCCGGATGATAAAATAATCAAAGCCCACAAAGCAGGTAAAGGCTGTAGAAACATGGACATTTCAGTGTGTCCGGTGATGGGTTATTGCCCCATCCTGGGTTGTTCTCTGCCTGGCAGTAGCTTCCAGTATGGGCTCCAGACCCTTTCTAATCCTGAATAGGATAAGTGGTTATAGAAAATGGATGGACAGATGGACATTTCACATCCAGAAAGTAAAAACCCTGACCCAAGATTTTGTTTGGACCAACCAGTTGAGTATAAAGAATTAGCCACAGAGTACTCCACTGTTTGTTGGAGCAAAAACTTGGCTTGAATTTTTACCTTCTTGGCCAGAAATGTCCACCTCTGGTAATAAGAAGTGGCAGTTAAGAGAAATGGTGGAGGTCAAATCGAGGTCTGTAAGATGAAGAAAAATTTCAAAGAGAGTTGCTTGTAGGATTGCTAGAAAGGCACCTCAAATCAACACCCCTGTTTGACTGCAAAATACCTTAAGGAAGATTTAGCAGATGCTGTGGTGGTGCACTGTTGTACTGTTACTTGTTCTAATATGTGCAATGACTTTTTATTTACCTTTTTTTAAAGCTCTTTTTTGGTGTTTTCTGTGATGAAAGGAAGAATATAAACAAATTTATAGTCTGCTATACAGTCTGCTTTTTCTAAGGGCTAAATTCCACATGCATCATTATAAACGGAATAAATCCTAACCTCTCCTCTTTGTGTTCCAGAAATAATTCATTCAACACTTAGACACATTCAAGAAATATTTATGTATAATAACTGTCACGCCCAGCGCCGTCTGTGCCTCATATGTGCCACGCCCACCTCATTACCTCTTGTTTTACCCGATTATCACTTTTTTCTCGCTGTTTTGCCTTGTCCAGTGTATTTAGTCCATGTCTCAGTTCACGTGAGATCAGTCATTGATATTGGTTGATGTACGTCCTTGTCTGTACCCATGCTCCCAATAAACCCCAGTTTACCCATCAACCTGGCTGCTCTCCGCTCTCTTGACTGCTCCCCGCAAGCGGAGCGTGACAATAATGTTGTGCACACACATGTGAACTTGTTGTGGCAGACACAGCTCATGAAATTTTACTTCAGTCTTGGAATGTCTTACAAAGACATTCTTGTTTCAAAGTTAGTCAGAAAACTGGATATTGAATATGAGGCTATTTTTTATATGTATAAAAGCAAGTTAGGCAGTTTGTAATTGCAGATTTGTGATGTCCAGTGGTCAGAAGGTGATCCACACTGATCTATTTTGTGATTCAGGCCCTTTCACTATTTGTGTTTAGCTTTGGTAATGGCTACTAAAATAGACTGTTTCAACTGTAAGGAGATATTGGATCAGCATTCTGACTTCATGCTGGCTCTTACGCACCTCGTGGGTCTGCAGATTTCATTACAGGTGATTTTTAATACATTTTTGAATGTTTGTATGTGCACTGCACATTCACTTTGTGTCCATTCATAGCACATACGGTGTAATAAATGTCTAATAACCCTAAAACAACACAAGACAGAGACATCTAGTGAAGTGTTATTTGAATAGTGAACTGTGTGGGACAATGTACACCCCTTGAAGTCTTGGGTTATCAATGTCTATATACATTTACTAATTAAAAATGGCATAAGATGCTCATCCATTTTCCATAGTGGAGAACAAGGGTTTTAGTCAGTTTAGAATTAGGGGATCAGTGGTCATTGTTAACACACCACACAACAAGGAAACGTGTCCTCTGCATTTAACCCATATGTGACTTTTGTGACATAGCAGGGGCAGCTAATTCAGCGCGTGGGGAGCAGTGCTTGGGGACGATACCTTGCTCAGGGTACCTCAGTGGTGACTTGCTGGTGGGGGATTTGAACCTGCAATCTTTCAATTACAAGTGCGCTTCCCTAACCATCAAGCCACCACTGCCCACAGTTCATGCACCCCTGGGTAAAAAAGTATCAGCCCATGAAATGTTTAGAATTCATTATTAAATCTGGTACATAGACCGATCTCTCATTTTCCACAGAATAAAAAAGTGATTCTGCTAATCTGCAACAGAAAATTTGCAGATTTCACCGGTGTCTGTACTGTTTCTTAAGTATGAAATTTAAATACAGTGGTACCTCAGAACTCGAATTTTGCATTTTGCTTTACTTACCTGTAATTATACCCCGTATTCCCCGATACCCCTACGTCTGTGCCTTTGTCTCTGTTCCGTCCCCCCATGACAATATTATTAAATGTATGAATGGTTTATTAATAATATTAAAATAATTAACAAGAAATCTTTATTTTTAATTGTATTTTATTATATCATAATAATTATTGTTACTATCATTATCTAAATGTATTTTTACTGTCTAAATATATGTATTCAGCTAGTGTAAACATGCAGGATGCTATGACAGCGAATGCGAGGCTGAGACCCTTTTTTGCCGCTGAGAGACATGCCGTGTGACTCATTTTCCCTGCGCGTACAAGTTATCTTAGGTCGGCATTCACGGTTTGAGTTTTGAGATTCAGATCGAGTTCTAGGTATTCTTTTTTTCAAACTGGTTGCTCAGCTCAAGCTTCAAAGCGGAAAGGTAGCTCAACACATTTTCATGAATCATTCCATCATGGCAGGCTGAAGTTCAACAGATTTGGAGTACGATGGTCTTTCTTGCCATTACATAAAATGTCCTGCAGAAAGAGTCTCTTCTTCCCATGGCACCCTATATCCAAGAGAGACCTTATACCTGTAGCAGAGACAGAGTAGATCAGACAGATCTGATTCTACATGCAGACAATGAAGGGCTGTAGACCTGCCGGAGGGCAATTTAATGTCTAATTAATTAACTGCTCTGGTTAATTCATTATCTATGCTGCTGTCATTGATTTGGACTATTTCATACTCTTTTTCGCTCATGGCCATTTCAAGCTGCTTTTCAGTCTCTTGTCCCTTTCCTCTCCTAATCATCTTCTCAGTTCTATATCTTTTTCTTTTCTTTCCTTTCCCGAGCTCATTCCATTCATTGCACGCTCCCTCTCCTTGTGCCTTTTTTTAAACAATATGTGAACCAATGAGAGGCTTCCGACAGAAAGGAATATATTTCCATGCACTGGACTGTGGGCTTTGAAAGAAGGGGTGTGTATGTTAGTAATTGTTGAGGTAGAAGTAACTGAAAAACTGATTTCTAAGAAAAAAGAAAGATATATATCTTCCTTTCACTGCCAGACGAATATCTAACGTCCCAAAGTGTCCTGCTGACGTTAGCATCACATGCTATGCATGATAGGATATCATGGTGTGACTAATACCTGTCGACCAGGACAATCGAGAAGGATGGATGGACTGATGGATGGATTTACACCACCTATGCTATTTCTAGAAGAGAGATTACAGCGTTTCTGAGGGGATGGTGCCAGTTTAATGACTTGCCGGTCTCCGCCACAGTGCCTGACTGCAGCTTCCCTATGCTCACCTACCATTCTTTGGTCCTCACCAAAGTGAAGCATGCTTCAGAATGTGATTGTATCTCTAGAGCCAAACATAACAGAGGTCAGCTAATCCCAGACATGGCCCCAGGTCATTGCCCCGTGCTGCCAGCTTTCCCCACCGCTGCCAGAAGTCTGGCCTGGACAGGAGCTCAAAGCTGTCTTCTAACAAGAAGGAACAGCGCACTGATGAATATTTGATCTGCTCCGTACCGTGCCCTTGGCCTCCGTACTGTAATATTGATGGAGTCCACGACCCAGCAGCGGCACTCCCAGCCCAGTCCATTAACATCAGCTTGCCCCCCTCCCAAAACCCACCCTGTCCTTGCCTGCTTCCTCTGCGATGCTAACTACTTTCAGGACACCATTTTATTACCATACTTAACCTCTCGTATGACCACACAGACCTACTGAGTGTTTTCTTTAGTGGAGGCTTTTATTTATGGCCCCAATAATGTGAGGCTAATAACAGAAAGGCGGTGTGAGCCTGGCAGGCTTTTCTCTCATCTTAGCATGTGACATGGTGCAGTTCTGGTCTAAATCTGACCTCCATCCCAGCCAGTAGTAGCACCAGACCTTTGGAATTGGTTAGCATTAGCAAACTCCATTAGGAATAAGGCATGTTGCCGACACTTTAGCTACATGATAACACCTCCCCCTCCCTACACCCATGGCTTTATATCTTACTGTTACATCCCATGTTTCCACGTTTACTGCCTTACTGCTTTTACAGCGATGCCTGAGAGGGCCCCGTCTATACTCTATAATGCAAGACTGCATGGACTGAAAAGTACAGAGGCAGGGAGCATGAAATTGTGTGGTAAAGACCTGGGACTTGCACAGACCGAGGTGTTCAAACATATTTAGCGAGGGGCTGTATGGCTATATGAGAGGACAGCATGAAAAATAGTAACCCGGTTACATCTCTTCAGGTTGAAGCAGCCTGCTGAGGAGCAGGGTGATGAGAATGTCCTCAGAGTTCTCCTCCTCCCTCGTAGCTGTGATGTTGAATGACGCTTGGTGTGATGAGGAGGTGCAGACCCATCCGGGGAGGGACGGGGAGGAGAGGCAGGTGGGGGCCGCCGGGAAACCCTGCTCTCGGTCACCGCAGGCCCTGGCTCATTTTTTTTAGGTACAGCTGAATTATTAAACAGCTGTTGCAGTTGCAGTGGGAGTCTCACGCGGCGGCCGTCGCCGGGACAGGGACTTCCACCGCACCGGGTGGGTGGCAGAGATCACGCGCTTGTACCGTGAAGAAGAGCAGACACCGTCTTACAGTATATGGCCATTCATTATTTAATTTTTATCAAAAATGCTGTAAGCGAAGTGGAGTCACAGTGAACATGATGCAAACATTGGGCAGGAGAGCTAAGAGATGGATTTGAAGAAAATGAAACCATGTGTTGTGGGATATCAGGCTACCTGACAGCTGCTCCCTCAGCCTTGCCCCCGGGGAGAGCCCTGTTCCTGTGTCGTCGGCCCAGGGGGCCATGTCAGAGCCGAAGGGAAGAAAGCAGCCCTTGGCTTCGGCATGGGAGAGGAGCACCGCGATTGGCCCTCCGCACTCAGCCCCCTGCCCATCATTTGGGTCAGAGGTGCAGAGGTGTCCTGCTGAATCCATACATACATACATACATACATCTATCAAGTCCCAAGTGGAATCATGCTGATACTAAGGATGACATCATACACTGCCTTGTCTCCAACAATTTCCACATTTAACTCCCACATGCATAGTGACCTGAGCAGCAGGAGGGATTAGCTCTCCACAATATTCCCTTGAAGATCAGCACACAATGCTCTGAGTCTCAGCCATGCAGTCGCCTCCAATTAGCCTACAGAGGGAAAGCATAACCTAACCTGCCTGTCCGGGGCAGACAGCCTGACGCGTGTGAGGTAACCCAGACCAGAGGACTGCGCGTGTGACGCCGCTGCTTTGAGTGACTCTTTGTGCAAACCCCAACCGTCTCTGTGCCCGATGTTCCTCCAGCACACCAGCTGTCTGTAGACATGCTTGGCTACACACTAATGTCTCCTCATTTGTACGAGTGTCACATTCATGGCGTGTTCTGGGTATAATCAACACATCCTTTGTCTGAAAAGCTGCCTGCCCGGTCGCTGCACTCTCTGGCCCGGCATGAGGAGGAGCTGCTGGGCATGTGAAGGCTGTGCTGGTGCGGCCGCTCCATTGCCCTTTGCCCTTGGTTCCCAGAATGCACTTGGGCTTTTGTGGTCCACAGGACATCTCTGACAGTGGCCCAGTGTCTGAGCAAGCTCCACGCACACCTTGCCTGTCCAGATAGCATTTGCCCTACCTCCCCCCCCTCCCCCAAGCTTGGAGCCCATGGCACAGCTGTGATTAGCCTCAGTCTGTAACGTCTCCATCCCCTCCTGCTCTTTACCTCTTACTTTCCGGTTTGTTTCATACATATGGGTGTAGGTCTCACACCTGAGTATAGTAAGGTCTCCGGTTAGATTACTTTGATCTGCTCCACAAACAAGGGACCAGTGGAACTAACTAATGAAAGTTCACATGGTTACACAATTCATACATGCAGGTAATGTATTGTTGCTGTCCTTTGAACCCATGTTACTGGTTTTTAGAGTTTTTACTATAGATGGAATATGGCCATTCTTCCATGTCTGCTGAAAGCAATGGACATATAATTGACCAATGAAAAGATGCTTCATGAACTCAACAATTTAACTAGTATTTATGTTTGTGCTAGTTAACATTTGTAGTCATGATGGTCATTTGAATGGATTATTTTATATTGCTAATTTTTAAACATTGATAGCTAGCTGGCTATCTAACATCATTGTTAGCCGTGAATATAAAGCAAGATTAGTTTGTATCTTGTTGACACTTACATATTTGTCTTGCTGTCAAGAATCATTTAAAAGATCAAACCTGTCACTGATGGCTGTGCCAAAATAGGTTTCTATTTCTGGCGTTCAGGGTGTCTCATTACGATGCTGTAGGTTTTGTATTTTGTAAAATAGTTTTTCATTGGAGAGCAATGATATATTTACAGTCTTGATCACAATAACTGTCCTGTGAGTCAGGGACTATCATTTACATTCCTCATCGTGAGGGGTCAATTAGACCCCTCATTCGCCAGAATCAAGATTCAGTGTTGCCTACTGAGCACAATACAGTCACATAATGTCACTGACGTTGATGGCAACACTACCAAATTTGAGCTCCTTGATGAAAAGCACAGCTGATTGTATCGAGCCATGTGACGAGAGCCTTGCCATGTGTTTAAATGGCAGGACGGCTGGTAGGTTTCTCAGTGGAAAAACAAACCCAGATAATTTTTGCCAGTAAATGACCTGTCTTTTTAAAAGTGACATTCCTGTTCTTTGTGGTGGTTTGTTAATTATTCATTTGCTTCTAATACAAACAAAACTTGGCTGGCACAATAGGCAACACATCCCCACCTGTTGGGCAGGCTTCCTTCTGCAGTCCGACCCATGCAGTTAGGCTAATTGGTGACTCTAAATTTCCCATAGTATGCAAATGTCTCCTGTGATAGACTGGCATCCGATTTGGGCGGGACTCCACCCTTGCGCACTATGTTGTGTTCCTGAACAGGATAAGTGGTTAGAAGATGGATAAACCAAGCTTAAAATATTGCCTGCTATTATTTAGTATGAACATCAGTCAGTTATGCATTCTTTGTTGCTAGAAAAGCCCTGGGCTGCTGAGCCAGGACTGAACAATTTAATGTGTAATAACATGCTCAAAACAGTAGGGGTCCCCTGACGATAGAGTAATTATCACAGACTGAACTAACAAGCGTAGAAGCAGTGAGATTTTGAAAATAACGTGTTCATCTACCTGTGCACCAGCTGGCTGCTCTGCTTTAATGAAGCCGCATTGAGGTCGGGCTTCCTGCCTTGGTAAATAATGAAGGTGAGGTGCCAGATCTCATGGAAATGAGCTGCACGTTGCTCGATGTGAAGCCACTGCTCTCAGGCATGGCTCAACACTCTGCAAATCTCACTATGTGGAACATCGCGCTGTTTTTGCTAATTCCTGCTTTTGGAGTAAATGAAACATCTAAGGTTGACAAATCACACCCATGTTTCAGATTAAATGTGAAGACTTGCGGTGTCGCAAGACTTGCAGTGTCGCAAAACATACGAAAAAAGGCCCTCAGTGGTATCATATATCATATATGAATATCTTCTCTACTCTGATTATACCATCTTCCCTGATGGAGCTCCTGTTTCAGGAGTAAAAATGTCTACAAAGTCGAGCACATTCTGAATGACTTGAAATGGGTTTCATAATCTGCAGTTACTCACTCTTACTCTTACTCAATCTCCTCGTACTCACTGTATCTTTACAGTTGACCAGTGTGTTAAGTTCGGTGGCTGCCCATGAGACAGTGTTGGCCTTGGCCACTGGCCGATGCTGCAGTTCACTCAACTATCCTTCCCAAAGCACTTCAACACTGGCGACTTTCAGCCACGACTGGTAATGTGAACTCATGATCAATCCACTTGCTACTGATCTTAACAAAGTTTATACCAATTTCAATAATGACTGCAAATTCAAGAGTCTTGATGTTAATATATCTGGATTTGAGTAATACGTCTTTATGTATAAAATCCAACAAATCTTGCAGTGAAAACAGCCCACAAAAAAAAGAGAAATAATTAAAATTTCCTTAGATCTTAATCCCTCTGAGTCCAAACAATGACCGGATTGAAAAAAAGGGTGATGTTTTTCTTTTTTTTTTTAGCAAACTTACAGTGCCAGCTTCCACTCTCACAATAGGTAGGGTTATCTTCCTTCCTACCTTTTGAAATTCACGTGTCTGTAAAATAAGATATGAAACCTTACAAAAGAACAGAAAGAGAGAATTAGATAATGTAGAGATTTCAAGGGGGTTTGAGAGAGGGGTGTGAAGTTAGCTAGCTTCTTAGCATGCCGCTCAGTGAGGTTAGCTAGCCTCTTATCACAGTGCTGAGCAGGGAGGTGGGGTTAGCTAGCCTCTTAGCACAACTTTGAGGAGGGAGGTGAGGTTAGCTAGCTTCTTAGCACAGTGCTGAGCAGGGAGGTGAGGTTAGCTAGCCTCTTAGCACAGTGTGAATAACAGACAGCGCGAATGCTGGCAGTTGAAGTGCGTGGGGGTTGCTTCAGTGATCCAGAGTTTCTGAAGTGAATATATTTATAAATATGTGTCTTGCCCTCTCCCTACAGACCGGAGCTTAGATACAGTTGGGGGCAGCTGAGAGACAGTACATTTGCACTGTCCTGTACATTAATCCTGCTGCAGATCACTACCTGTCACTGTCCTTCTTATTTTTTTCTTGGTCAACATAAGAATGTTGTTCAGTACATGTTAAATGAATGACAAAAGAACTGTCAAAAGCAAAGGCAAAAACCGGCGGCGTAACTGAGAACGGAGAGACAGGGGCACACTCAGAGACGAGGCCGGGATGGGAGTCTAGATAAGAACGGCGTTTAGAAATTAATGGCACAGTGGGACTAAGCGAGAGAGTGAAAAGGCAGAGAAGTGAATAGAGGTCAGGAAGAGAAGGAATTGGGAATGAAAGCAAAGCAAATAGAAAGAGGGAGAGAGGGGTAAAAGGAGGGGTAGGAAGAATTTCCCCATGGAGAAGATGTGTTTACGCTCTCTCTCTCCCTACCTCACTCGCTCGCTCTCTCGCTTTGCCTGCTCAGCAGCACAGTCTGAGGTTCTCACTCTCTCTCTCAGTCTCTATTTCTCTCTATTACAGTCCCTCTCTCTCTTCATCTCCCCCTCAGTGAGCTGCAGCCGGGTCCACGCGTTGCCGTCCCTTTCGAGTTACGAGTCCCCAACAGGGCTGGCAGCTGGACACGCAGACAGGGGAAAAAGGAAGAGCTGGGAGAAGAGACAGAAAGAGGGAAGCCCTGAGAAAGTGCCAGCAAAACAAAAGAGCCCAGACCCGGTGGACCGGGATTGAGAGACGTGCAGCGGAGCCGCACAGACACAGGTAAGACACCACTGCGACTCACAGAATCTGGTCTGGACCACTTGTGTAGCAGAACATACAGGAGTCACGGTCCTTGGACGTGAAGATGTTGAAAACGGGCACTGAGGACCACTGAGACACACAGGGGGGGCATGAAAGAGATTTGAAATTCTACTCCTTTATTCTCAAACTGGCAGCTGGAAGGCAAGGTTTCAAAGTTATTTGTATGATATATGAGTGTTGGACAATTAATGGATGTTTCCGTGGTGACAGACAGGAGTTTAATGTAAACTGTAAGATAACAAAGGATGCATTCATCTAAGTAAGTGATGCTTAAAGTCTTACGTTATTAAAATATCATATGTCACAGTGAATGAGCTAATCAAAGGCTAGTACCTCTAAGAATTTCTAAACTTAAAAAAAAAAAAACTTAAATTCACACACAATTACTTTAGATTGTTGTCCTCATATACAGCCAGGAGTGAGCACTTAATGACATTCCGCTAAGAGAAATTCTTGAGACCATGGTGGTGAAAACATACTTTGAGTAATCAGAATCTCCCTGGCCTGCTCTCTGAGAATCGCGCGGCAGTGTGTCAGGAAAAGCCCGCGGAGAACAGCCAGGCTGTGGCGCTAACGAGCCCCACTGGAGGGATTGGTGCACTGAGAGGAAGCTCACTGTCACCAGACAAAGAGCAAAAACGGGGGATTCCAGTGCAAAGGAAACCCACCTGGTCCCAGATTAGCCTCTCCTCCAAAGCTCACAGGTCTTATCCAGAGCACACTGAATTATCATTATGGAAGAAAAATTAATATTTTATGATTTTTTTGCAATTAAGTTATATCCAAGAGTTTAATCTCTTTCCCCATTTCACGCTATATGTATGACCACTGAGCTGAATAATTCACATTAGGAAAGTATGAACCTGGAAGCCATATTCATTTAAGACTGGCATTACACTGATGAGGCCACAGCAGCAATAAGACATATGTTGTTGAGTTTCCCTCATCGAAATGCAAGACTGCTGGCAGTAATGCAAGCAGCGCCTTCAGAAATTCATCCCGTGCAAAATGGCTGAACTGATTTCGCTGATCATACAGGACTGCATTGCCGTCAGACAGGTGCCGAGGCTGTTTATGCGTAAAATGGAGAAAAAGAATATAACTCTCCGGGAGGAAATTAGCAGGAAGCAGGGAGACAGGCCCAAGAACCAAAAGGCTAATGAGAAGTAGGATGTCTATTTCTGATGTGTGCCGTATCCCAAGATAAAGCAGCCGCTCCAGGCAGGCACTACGAATGCGGGCTGACCTGGATGTGGAAGCATTTAGCCTATTTTCAGGGGAAAAAAATTGCCAATTTCATGATTGAGTCAGTGGATGAAGATGAGTTGTTTGATCCCTCTGGCTTCAAGCCAGCATGGTGTTGGTTCCGTCCGGAGAATTTCAGGCCAAAACTTTTAAGCAAGCTTCAGCTCTTGGCTTCTGCATACTTACTCATCACGAGGCTCACGCACGACATCCTCCCCTCCTGCAGGGGGCACAGCTCTTTAACTTTAGAACTGAGGAAATGGTGTTCCCTTGAAGATCCTCCCCTTGGCCATATTCTCAAGTGGTCCACACTCTCCAGGTAGCAGAATGATGCAATTGGGGGGCAGGGGGCAATGAAGACCCCAGTACCAGCCACTTAATAGGGTTTCCAGCACCTCCAGGTATCAGTCCATTACAGGTCCTTAAGCATATTACATGGCATTAAGAAGGAGACAGGATGTGTCAGCATTACTTGTGATTACTTACTGGCTGCTTCTGGAGAGAGTGGCTTGGCAGGGGCTGAGTATGTGGTAAAGGGGGGTGGGGGCTCGGCCTGTATGGGATTTTGACCATCAACACGGATGGCAAGATGACACGGTGTTACAGCCCTGCTCATCAACAGAGCAAGCCCTGAATTGTCAAAACGTGATACCATTAAAATGCATTAATTTTCAAAAATTCGTAGAGCTACTTGTAAGACTGAAACGTCACCTCCTCCATGGATTAGATTGATTTTCCGGTTAAGCTTTTCATGCTACTTGATATTTAAGCAGGTTGTCTACTTTGTTCTGGGCTGCACCACCTGTACACATCCAATGACGACCTCTAAACCACAAGCCAGATTAATTTACTCATCCTTGCATTTATCATATAACCCCTATTAACCTGATGCAACAGTGCCCCAGATATTACTGGACTGCAGTGTTTACTTGATGTGCACAGGGGTATAGGAACCATGGGGGAGGGGGGGGGACATGTGTCCCCTTTAACTCAATTTGACTTCATAGGTGTGTGTGAATGGTGTGTGTTTGTCCTATAGTAAGCTGACACCCCATCTTGACTTGTTCCCTGCCTTGTGTCTGTAGGCTCCAGAATGGGCTCCAGACCCCCCATGACTCTGAATAGCGGTACACAAATAGATAAATAACTACATTTTGAACACCCAGTAATAGTAACTGCATTGCACACGCAGTTAATTAACGTTAGCCTTTAATAAGAAATATGACTGTACCCCTGAATGTTATGCAAATATTGAAACATTAATACACATACTGAATAATAAATAGTTAATACAATGTTAATAAATTGTGAAAACACTTCACATTTTTAGAGATTACAGAACTTTATTCCAATTACTGCAGTTACTTATTTAATTGTCCAATGTTTGATATTTGTAGGCATTCCTTGATTTATTTATAAACATCCCTGCCAATATCATGCTGTCATTTTTAAAGCGTAATCCCAAAAAAGCTGGGATTTCCACAATTTTCCCACAATATTTAATTAAGTAGCATTTAAAGCTGATGTATTTCCAATTGTTGGATTAATTTCACTACATTTCAGTAAACATATGACTGAATGATTTACTTGAATGTATGATACATAACCAGCGTGTCATGCATTAGGAAAAATTATAGAAGCTCTATACAAATACTCTGATTACACTAAAATGCTTCTGGTCATTCTGTACCACTGATGTAGGAGGGAACCTTGAAGAGTCTCCTATGGGTGTTATGTAGTTACCCAAGGAATATCTTATTCAGTCAAGCTGCCCATTACAGTGTGACTTTACCCATGGAATCAGAGCCTATTAGATTTGCCCATCCTCACTGTATCTCACTGTATCACCTCAGCTCTGTGAGCAAACCGCAAGCTCTTTTAAAGGGATACATTGCAGTTGAAGACTGACAGCTTCATGAAACATCTCCTCTGTCCACCTGCAGGGCTTTCTCCTTGTTGGATCTACCATTATGCCATCATGCCATCCGCATGACAGCTATGGTTCTCATCCATACTGAAGGGGGGGGGGGGGCAGTTGACTGATGCATCACTATTTAAAGTTTGATCACTGGGAGGGGGGACCATCTTTATCATTAACCCCACTAATGCGCAGTGCCAGTCAAGAGCAGCTTCCCATGTAATATGGCAGATCATGATTGGGTGGGTTTAATTTTACATGCTCACTAAAATGGGACTGCTGAACAGGGTGTAGAAAATGAGACTGCAGTGTAGAGGAATGTGCTCCCCCCCCCCCCCCCCCCCCATAGCAATTCACTGCCATTGGTATAGAACTTAGCCAAAACCATAGATTTGGGTATGGACAGAAGGGGCATGTTCCTACCCATAATTTGGGAGAACCATATGTGTTTGGGGGGGGGGGGTTATGGCTGGTTTGGACCACATTGATGTTGGGCCAAACTGGCACCCTTCGGCGGTCATGTATGATCAGAGATGGCTTTAATGTAACAAATATCTGGTACAGGTATGTTAGCAACTGGAAGGGAGCAAACATATGGACTGCTGGAGGACTGGGCTGAAAAACCTATAGGATGCCAGAGCTGCACGAAATAGGCAGTTTCTTTAAAGGTTGTTTTAGGTACACAGGTTTGCCACTACACTCCAGTGCCATTATTACTGGAATTTAGCCTTGGGGCTTGCTGTGGACATGTTTAAACGTGAGGCCATATCAGTGTAGACAATCCCAGACTGCACTGAACACAAGACTGAGGTACCTCCTGGAGGGGTGCCGGTTAGTGCATGAGCAGCCATTGTTTTTCTAACCCAAGGCTGCCATAGCGAGTGACAAACCCGGCATGACTGGCAGTCTAACAGCAATCTGCTCCTCCCCCCAAACCCTGCGAGATACGGTATGTTCACCTTCACCGTATTCTCATACATCTTCAGCTCTCCTCCCGATCTGCTCCCGCATCTGTACTCCTCCCCTTAATCCATCCCTAAATATCATACATCTTTCCATTTATCTGTTTATTCACTTCACAAATGATCAGGTTAAAATAAACAACCGACAGGGGATGCGATGCTGGACGTGCCGGTAATTACAAATGGCCGAACAGCAGGTGGCGCACATCCCCGAGACGTCTCACACATGACTACTGGGATTACGAGGCAGGGGACCCCGAGTCTAATTATCAGGGACACGCGGCATTATTGACGGGCCCGCAGTCCTTTCATCTAACTTCTGGGTGGTAGGCTGGCGCGAGCGTGACCACAGATCATCAGTGGCACACACTGACAATAGACAGATGTCGTACGGTAACGCTGGTCAGCGGGAGTGGAGCCTGGACGATATGAACACTGGTGGCTGACTTTCAGTGATAGTGGGCCAGAGGCTGTAATGTTTATTCGCAAAATCGTGTTGGGGCCCATCCTCAGGAAACACTCAAGTCTTATGAAATAATCTTGAATACTCAACATATACTGATCAAAGGCTAATACATCTAAAAACTACTTCCAGGCAGTACAGGGCATATGGCAGGGGTAGATGACAATTAAAATTGTTAGTTATAAGTTTTGCTAAACCTATGATGTAAAACCTGCTCCAGTATCCTGTGCAACAAAGACAAATAAAGCACCTGCGGCAAAAGTTATCCTGTTCACTGGGTCTCGAAACACGCAGGAACTGCTCAGATATTTAACACTTTTCAGTACAATAGAACTGTACGTGTTGGGTCAGAAACACTGACTAGGAATGCGGACCAGGAGCATATCCAGAAAGTAACATCAGGGTGAAAAGTCAGATTGACTTTTCACCCACTTATCACAGTTTATTATAACAAACATTCTCATTGGGCATTTTATATGCAAAGGATGTATAGACAATGCACAATCGGAACAGCAATAACGTAAAAAAATAACATGCACAATGTCACAAAGTGGGGGATATGGAACACAGGAGTCTAGGGAAATCGCACACAAACACAGACTTAAATACATAACAACAATTTACACAACTAGAAACAGCTGGGAACATGGGGATTCCACATGAGGTAGAGAGGGGGGCGTGGCACACGGGAGGATCGGAACGATCGGGACGTGACATACTGGGCTTCAGGCTAAGTTTTCCAGTGGTAGCACTGTTGCTACCAGCTTTCTCAGTTGGTCGCACCAGCACATGATTTGGTCGCACCCTACGTTTTGGTGCCAGGTTCAGAAAAAATCTCCAGCCCAAAGTCTGCTTAAAATCCACCCCAAGGGAAGCTGAAACTAGCCAAAATTTTTAAATCCCTGCATACTGTATCTCAAAGAAATAAACCAGTGTTTTGCAGGCTGATCACATTCAAATATTTAATTCAAGATGTAAAACCACAGTTAAACACAGTTATGTCACATAGACGGACATTCTCTCTCTTCCTAGGGTTGCCATTGGCTCTGCCAATGCAGATTCGTATTGTTCTTAAGACGATGCTGCAACCACTTGTAATTTTAACAATAAATACTACATTAATATAACCAGGTACTACTTACATTATTTTGTATCCATAATACACTACAATATTTTTTACACTGTTACTGAAGATGTCGTTTTTACCCATTTTGTACACACACAAAGTTCGCCTCATATTGCCAACTAAGTGATCAATGAATTATCCTCATTAGTAATTAGGATGCACACCACTGCTTTACCAATGGTGAATATGCCGGATAGACAGTTTTGTGAATCTGCTGTGTTAATTGTAAATTTGCTGTGTTATTCTTACTGCAGAAGATGCCAGTGCACAGCTTATTTTGTGCACAGCTATACCAAACAACAAAAAAAAACAAAGGTATATAATTATAACTCTCACAATAAAAACACTGTGATGTTAGGACTCAGTGTGGACAAGGACTATTAAATTGTGTTAGTGATACATATTTTTTTTTAAAAAAAAGTTTTGTGAAACTTTCTATTGTGGTGTTTTATTGAAGTTTTTGACGTGCTGTATACGGGATGATATATTCAAGCATAAAGGTTTAATTACGGATCAGTGAGAGACATCCAATTAGATGGCAAGAGAAAAGAAGAAGGTAATCGGGGGGAAAAGGCCCTTTAATCAGAGCCACGCCGTCATTGCAAAAAGCACGGGCCACGGAGGTCTGTGCAGCTGCTTGGTACGACTGAAATCCTCCACGGCCTGCCGCCTCCAGGGCAATGGAGCAGGATGGCGGCGTAACACGGAGCTGAGGGGAGGAGGTGCCTGATGTCCAGTGATACTAACTGAGACCTCAGCCAGTCGCCCAGCTGCAGAGGCTGTAAAAGTGTACTGAAGGTCACTGTCTGGGATGTCCAGAGCTCAGTTTATAAAACGCATTTTGTGGGGGATGACGTTCACCTTGGATGGGAGTTTGAGACAATAGATATCGTGGTGTGATATCCTAGATGTCTCAGTTTGATACGCTTGATGTCACTGTTTTATACAGTGGTTGTCCTGGTTTTAAAGACTAGACGTTACAGTTTGCTGCACTGGGTAGCATATAGAGTGCTTGAATGGGGTCACAATCCACGGTGCGTGTCACTAAGGCGTTACTCACACTAAGTCCCTCATTGTTTGACTAGTGTGATTGCTCCATGCCAGGGCCCAGTTGAAGAGGTGGGCATGGCCACGGTTCCGTTGGACTCAAGCACAGTACACATACAGTCTGATCGCTAACCGTGGCTGAGCCTGGAACAGAGACGCGATGTCAATGATGTGACTGGCGCACGCATGCACACACGTGCACCATACATGAACTGGACCTGGAAGGAAAGGATTTGGTAGGCTGTACAGATCGGGTAGCGACAAACATCTCACAGACATGGTAGAAAAGGGATCACTTTGGTCTACAGCAGAGGTGCAGCGTTTGCTGGAAATATGGGCTGATGAGAGTATCCAGGACCAGCTGGATGGCCAACACATAAACTCTGAGATATTTGGTAAAATACGAGTCTGTCTTCTTATACATGCAGTATGATTAAATGAAAATCTCTACCTTGAATACTCGATAAATCTATAAGAAAGTTGTGTCATCATGCCCAAAACTATTCTAAATAAGCCGCAAAATAAAGACATTAATCATGGACTCCATTGTGCTATGTTTTCTTCAATTCAAAAAGTCGCATGATGATGATGAAAGCATGCTCAGGTCTGACCAGCAGGGGAGTAGGGAGGGGGGAGAATTGTCCTTAGGCACAGTGCAAGGCAACCAGGCCAATGTGAGTATGTCCTAAACACATAGGTGGAGAGTTTAGGTCCAGAAGGTACAAATCCAGCCCAAGGTTTTGTTTCGATGAGTCAGTTGAGTATTGTACAGTATGACTGTGACACTTTATTCTCATTTATCGATTTATCGAGTATGCAAGGCAGCAGTTCTGCAGCAACATCCAGTTTCAGAATCCAGAGTCAACAATTATAAACATTTCCCTTTTATTACCTTTTGAACTGTATCCAAATCCATGTATTACATTTGTACTAATTCAAATTAGCTCATTATTTGCTATTAGTTTTCCTTGAGTGCATGTGTATCAGTGGATATGACTATTAAGTCATTAAATTAAACACCTGTTATACCTCATATCCCAACTTACTCTCTGCTGTGAACTGATTTCTAATTTTCTTTCTCTAAAACCTTACTCATACTCATCAGCTGCTTAAAAGCTTCAAGACACCATGAGAAATCCGTGATACAAATGTTCCCCTTGAAGGACACGTTCTAGAGGACACTAAGGCCCACTCCGCCATGATAGATATGCCTGCGATTGGAGGACATGCTGTTAAATGCACGAGGGTCACAGATTACTGTATGGCGCTGCACTGCAGGGGCACCGCAGTGGTGGGTGCGCAGGTGTGCAGGGCTGAGGAGCGGTTCATTAGCAGCACTGGAAGTGGTGTGCAGCTCACCGGGGACCGGGGCCCTGGGACCTGACGGGGGAATATGATGTCGGGCCTATTGGAGGGTCTCCGCTCCAACTGACTGATTCTGAGACCTGTGAGTGAAAAAACCCTCATGGAGAGGTGATTCATTCATTCTAATAACTCAGGCTGAAAAATCACCCACTTGTTATTTAAGTTAAAGCCAATTAGATTGACACTGATGATGTGGATCTGTAAACAATGATCTGCTCCTGCTTTACAGTGAAAGGCAAGCACAGACACACACACACACACACACACACACACACACACACACACACACACACACACACACACACACACGTCCACTAGAGCCTCAACAAAACACTGAACCTGAATAAATACAATGTTGCATTAACTTTAAGGGTGGGTTGAAACCTCTCAAGACCAAGCAATGAATCTACAGTTGACCGCCCAGCTTCCTGATGGTTGCCGAAGTCATTTATGCGACATCCACAGCAGGAAATGCCGACCATGAGCAGAATATAACGTCGCCGTGGATACATAAAAGATAAGAGCACACAGATTTGGAAACAAATGAAAGGACACATTAAAGCAGCATAATGGAGAGCTGATGATGTGTGTAAATGGTGGTGATGATGATGATGATGGCGACGATAGAGACAAACACAGAACGGGAGACACAGGAGGCAGAGGAGCCGTCATGTCTCCCACAGGGGCAATTATGGTGGGCAAACAGGAAAAAGGGAAACTGGTGAGAGAGGTTTCTTGTCTGAGATGAGCAGATTGACGAATGCTACAATGCTGAAGACCCTTCGGACAAAAAAGGGAAAAAATAAAAATGAATACAAATAAAAACATATTTTGGCAAATACTCCTGTTAATTTCCCAGCTATAGGCAATACATTATTTAATTTTTGTTTCCATAGTCAGGTTCAGGTTAGGTTCAGGTTTATTTATACCAGCAAGGTAAATTTAGTCAAACATTTAAAAAAAATGTACAAAATAATTTGAAAATGAATGAAGTGCCACCTGCTGACAGTGGGTAGAGGTCCTGCTTTAGTGGGAGACTCAACACTCACACACAGGAAGTAAACACTAAACATGAGACATTTCCTAGGTGCTGCGCTGTGTGCAGTTTTTGAGTCCCAGTGATGCCATTAGGTGCCTCTTGGGGAGTTGTGACCCCCCCCTCCCCCCAGGTAGCAGAGCCAGGGGAAAGGAGAAAAAAAACACTGATTGTATCTGAGAAGGCCTGACGAAAACACTTTATATAGCATTTTCAGTATTTTATTTAAGACTATGGCTATATTCATAAATAGGACAGTAAAATGTTAGCGATCACACAGACTTTTTTGAGTCAGTTGCAATGATTGCAATGAATTGTTGTATCAGGCCGTGTAGAAGAGCAAAGATGCAAATGCAGGCTTTTAAATTCTGCAAAATGATTTACACCTATGTGAACAACTAGTTATGATGAGGAGGTGTCCAGGACCATAGTTAGCAAGGAGAGAAAATAGGTGACAGCCAGACAGCTGAACATGCTGGGGGACCTGGACTGGATGTCAAATCTGGTTCCATTGATATAGCATAAGTGTAATAAAGCTGTATTAAGAATGAAATAAAACTGACACATATACCTCTGAGAATATGTGGCGGATAGAGTTAATCCTTTACTGTCGTAAAAACACGCTTCCCGTCTGCTTTAATTATGAGGCAGAATTCATGAACTGTGTCCATCCTCCCTGGATTCCAAAATAAAGTATTTATAATCAAACCCTTTGGTCTAATTTTACCGCTCCCACACGGCGCGGCTGCCGGCAGATCTGTTTTAAGATTAATGTTTCGGTGCTTTAGTACCAATGGAGGATATGGCCAGAATTAAACTCCGTCTGAAAGACAGAGTCGCCTCCTGAAATGGGCAACTGCAGCCATCGCAGCTGGTCTGACGCTGAAGCGAAAAACAAGGCGATTCTTTGCAAAGAACATAAAGATATTTATAACATGATTCATTTGGAAGTCTTATGAGTAGTAAGTACTCATGATCTCTAGTGAGTACTCATGATCCTCTGTGAGTTCACGTAATACTCATATAAATACAATGATGCCCTTCTAAATCCTGCCAGGTTCAGTATTTGGGTGATGAGCCGGGCCTGATCGGCAGATCCCCCCGACTGCTGAGCGCCGCCCGGCGGAGGGTTAGGGGCCATGGTGTGGAACCTCCTCCTGGCCGTCCTGCTGCTGCTGCTCCTCCAGGCCCGGCTGGCCGTGTGCCTCCGCGGGCCCCGTGGGGCCGCATCCCCGCCGGGCAACGCCACGCAGCGGCTGCCCGGCGCCATCATCATTGGCGTGAGAAAGGGCGGCACGCGGGCCCTTCTGGAGATGCTGAACCTGCACCCGGACGTGGAGGTAGCTAAGGCTGAGGTGCACTTCTTCAACGTGGAGGAGCATTACCGCCGCGGGCTGGTTTGGTACCGCGCCCAGATGCCGCTGACCCTGCCGGGCCAACTGACCGTGGAGAAGACTCCTGGGTACTTTGCGAGCCCTCAGGCCCCAGCAAGGGTGCAAGCCATGGACCGGGCCGTGCGGCTGCTGCTTATTGTCCGTGACCCGGCGCAGCGGCTGGTGTCTGATTACACGCAGGTCCTGCACAACCGCAGGGAGCGGCACAAGCCCTACCCAGCTCTGGAGGAGCTGTTGCTGCTGGACGGCGCCGTGAACCCTGCCTACAAGGCCCTGCAGCGCAGCCTCTATCACCTGCACCTCAGCCGTTGGACGGCCCACTTTCCCAGGGCCCAGATCCACGTGGTGGACGGGGACGCCCTGGTCCGGAACCCCTTCCCGGAGCTGCAGCGTGTTGAGCGCTTCCTGGAGTTGCCGCCACGTATCAGTGCCTCCAACTTCTACTTCAACACCACCAAGGGCTTCTACTGTCTGCTCTCCGCAGGCCGCGACAAGTGCCTGGACGAGTCCAAGGGGCGGCCTCACGCCCCGCTCAGCCGGCCGGCTCTGCACATGCTCTGTCGCTTCCTGAAAGAGCCCAACCGTCGCTTCTTCAGCATGGTGGGCCGCACCTTCTCCTGGTGCTGAGGCTCCGCCCACTGCCCCTCCCACTGCCCCGCCCACCCCGACTGAACGGTCTCCTCCAGTGCTGGGGGGAAGAACGAGGAGCGAGGTGTCCGGCAGAGAGCGCGACTGTATGTATCCGCCCCTAATTTCTCTCTGCTGTGTACAGAGCAGTTTATGGGCAGAAAGAGACAGCAGGACTGCCAGGTGGGTTTCTGTCCTGGTGCATGAAAAATAACTTGCTGGGAAGACAAGGACCAATCAGCTTTAGTGACACTGAGGTGTTATAACTGTGACTCAGACCAATGAAAACAGAGTGCAAATGTGGAGGAACAATTAAGGGGAAATTAACAGCTACAGATTCTGCCATGTTTGTGTACTGAGAACACTTTGCATGATCATTTATACACAGGTGATGCGCACATTTTTCTGTAAATTTTAAGGGACCCCTATGCAGTCACCCCACAAATTATGTGAATTGTAGAAAGGCAGAATTTCTATACACAACTGGGGCATTTATGTAAACCATTTAAAGTAACATGGAATTATTTAGTATTACCTGAAAAGGGATGTACTTCTCACTCAGTACAGAGAGGACACCCCACAGTGGCTGGCAAAACAGTGGCATAAAAAGTATTGTTAACCACGACCAGAAATGCAAGCACTGCAAACAAAATACTCCAGGTGGTTTGAGCACTCACCTTTACAGAAAATGTGTATATTTAACACTGCACTGTGCCCCACAGTTTGAACATTTTTTCATTGTGCACGCATGATTCCTAGAGATCAGAGGCCTGCAGGGATACACTTGTAAAGTATTTAAGTGGCTGTAATAAAGAATTCACAAACAGCAGCCCCTCATGCACACTGAAGTACTGGGCAGATTTTCTAACAAATTTATAGACATCCCAGCTAATTTAATTGTTCATGCAAGACAAGAATCAACAAAACCTGGGCATCAGATCCTGGCTACAGGTCTCATGGTGCTTATGTGTGCAGCTCTAATCACCTGTGCTCCATTTACCATTTGTTATCATTTTCATGTTGGATCTTTTCTTGTAAAAACAGATGATTGCAATGTTTTGAATGGTAATTTCACAACTTATGGCACTGCATTGTTTTCTTGTATATTGTATATTCTCAACACAAACAGGACACCATTAAAGTGCTTTCTAAGTTGAGTCTGCAGTGAAGCTAATTCAATGATCAATCCTTCCTAAAGTACATGAGCGCCCGCTAACAGTAATTCTAACTTCAAAGCCTCTGCTGGGATCACTTTCCTCAGCACGGATTCTCCCAAGCAGGTGTGACAAACCTTTTTTTAGGCTTTACCTTCCTGACTATTATCAAATGTTCCTGAACATGTAAAGAAGGGGGGTCCCAATCAACGACGCCTCATCTCCTCCAGTCGGACTCCTAAATGGTGTGTGTGCGACACAAACCGAGTGAAACGGAGCAGAAGCTTAGGCTGCAGTCTCCAGGGACATGCGGCACTAGGCAGAGCTGCGGGGACAGCGGAGACTTCCAGTCTGTGGGGAGGGGCCACCAATACCCCCCAACCTTCTGCTCTGCTGCATCCCTAATTCGACGCGCAAGACCTCCAGCTCATATTGAGCCTCCAACTAGCTGGAATCAACGCTCTTTATCAGGCAGAAGACCCACGTGGAGGAGATGAGGTGCACCAGGGACGCTTTTCAACTAACTCCACACATCCAATTACAGGAGCCTGAGAGCATGTTCAGCATTATGCTGACTGACATCATCTCACGCTCATTTTGCACATTGATTCTTATCATGGTGTCCCCACTAGGGTGATCAACAGCTTCGCCCAAATGACCGGGATCCCTTCCAGATCTGAGCATGCCAGCATTTCCCCCCTGAGCATCCACACATGCAACAGCTTGTCATGTCATCACAGGACGTTCCTTCCTACTGAGTTTGATTACTTACCTTTTTAGCCATCACAAGCTGCCATTGGTAGAACGGCCTATTCTGCTAGCAACATGTCGTCAATGACACGATTGCCTTTTCTTCTGGGATGGCCGTGGCCTTTTTCTCGCTAAGCTGTCCAGGCAGCTGAGCCCTACACACAGTGGCCTGAAGGAGCCACCCTCAGCAGAATTCTGAGCCAGGGGCCAATCCTTTTACTCGGTATGTAGTAATGATTGTGGCGATGTGGGTTCGATCCCAGATTCCCTGCGATGACACAAGAGGCCACTAAGCATAAACAAGAGGCCACTGAGCACATGTCTGGAATCAGCCAATCAAAGCTCTCATCCTGAAAAGGGGATGCAATTAAACACAAATAATGGAGTTGCGTGCAACCTAAGACCCAATCAAAGAAATTAATGAAGGAGATAGAATAATCAATAATGCCAGATCCTGGACATGCTGACATCAGGCTTAGGATGTTAAACTCCTTTGGGTAAAACTACTGGTCACTAATTAATTTAATTTATCTCACTCTGATGTTGGTAGATGTGAAATCCCCCCCCCCCCCCCCACACACACACGCATGTCACCTGCACTGTATCTCTGACTGGTCCTGGTCCTGCAGATCAAAATGCTTTCCCCCCCGCTGCCCGTTACTCGGTCACACTGGGAGCAGGGAGGTTGTCGGGTTGGTAATATCTTCAAAATCATCCGAGCGAAGCAGGACATTAAACCGGCGGCTGAAGCAATGGAAGGCCCAGATCTGAAGAACGATGAGATCTGCGCATGGATTTCATTTTTCATGCGTCCCCCAGTGTTACTTCCATGTCAATATTTTCTGCACTGTTTACAAGACGTACAAACTCAGAACAGAGCTGCTCTGGAAATGGCACAGTAGTTAGGGGAAAAGCTGGTGGAACAGAATGAAAAAGGCGGACTGTGAGAAAAGCCACTTATTTAACATAATGATAATATGTCACTAATTAATCCATAGTGGTTAGACATGGTAAATGTTGGTAGCTTGCAGGATTTTTGGTCAGTTGCCCACAGTTCATTATATTTTCATGTAACACAGATATGGGAAGGTGGTTTGGAACCTGGTGAATTGTTGCCTCACATTTCAAAAACGGCACTCACTCATTTCCTACCAGCGTATTAAAACCCACTGGAGAAATTTCACCATTTTAATTGAATACTAACCATGCCGTTAAACTACATTTAAAAAGCCACTTTGATAAGAGCATAAGAAAACAGGGAATACTATGGGCTTTGCAAGATCTCTCAGTGAAATGCATCTCGAGCTTAAACATATTTCCTGTAGCTCAAAAAAAGACAATTCCCAAAGTTCCAGGGTAACTAAACTTTTAAAAACAATATCAATACCACAGACACGTTCTGCACAATATATGAAATGCATTTATTATTAAACTTTGTTAATTAACCAGCCAATTGTTTGATTGATTAATTGGATGCTTATTACAGCAATTAAGCTTAATTAAGTATTCCACAGCCATTGGCCTTGAAACAGAACAATATGTGTTGAGATTAATTATCTATATTTAAACTGTACTTTTAAACTTTAAACAGATGACCCACATCTAACCTGCAGAATGCGGTGTTGGGGAAAGTATTTTCTAGAACCTATAGTCGATTCATTACTAACAAAGCAAACAAAAAAAGATCTCCCACAAATATTAGAATTCTCTTATTCTTAATTGAAATTGCTTCCAGAAAAATGTTTTGTTACTCTTTTTCTACAAAGTAACTCCCACACAGTATTCTAATACAGTATTCAGTATTCTAACTCCCACACACACGGTTTCTAATATTTATTTAAATTATTTTTAATTTACTTTATATCCATTCTCTGGATAATCAATGTATTTTACACGTTTCACGGAACAGATTAAAAGCAGCAATAAACCCAGACCAATCTGAACTTTCACATTAAAAATACAATTGCACCCTCTATAGTCAAAATGGTGCATATCCAGTAAACTAGCGTATTGTGGCAAAGGGACTGAAGTACAGTAGTAACCAACAAAACGCCTTTGTCTTTATTAAATTTCGCTTGATCAGTCTCATGTTACCTGCCCATTCAAAGATGGGCACCTATTGGTCAGTTGAAATAAAATGAGTCCATGTTCTTATGATTTCCTACGTAATTTCTGGAATTCGATCCTGAAAACCTTCTTATGGAATTGCCGCTGCTCGGATCCATACCATTTTCTTTGGCAATGGTTTGCAAGAGGAACAGATAGATATTATCGGAAAAACTGACATTGCAGCTTTAACATAATAAATTATAAAATACTAAGCCAATCGGGAAAATAAACTAAATTTCAAACTGGTTACTTGTACATGATGAACAGCTTTCGTCGGACTTCAGGCGGTCATTTGAGTTCCTATGTCCTGTATATCAGAGCGGTTTCACAGCGGACCTTGCTGGTTGCAAGAAATCTTACGGTAAATCTATATCATTCCATTAAACCTAAAACTTTACGACATCAAAAGCGCTGCGGCAGTTTGCACCTAAAGAACCTAAAGACAATTTAAAACCAAAGTAATGAAACTGCTATATACATTTAAATTTGTGTAGGCCAATTGAAAATCTCACTGCAGCCAGTTGACCAAAGCTGACAACCCCGTGGTAAACTTCACCAAACTGGGGGATACGTCCACTGTAAGGTTTTCAATAGTTTGTTATCTAGTCAACGGCACGGGAAAAAAAAACTTATTTAAAAAGAAAAAAAAAGCTTAACGCAGCAAACGCGGCGTCAGTGCTTCACAGAACATTCAGTCACACGGAAACAAACCTGCGGAACCCAGGTAACCAGTGTTGCCAACTATTTCCAATGGAAAGCAGCTAAAGGTTGCTCGAAAAGTCGCCAAATGTCGCTAGGTGACGTCATGCGTATATTTACATATTGATGAAGTGATTATGTCGTATTTGCATTCTGCGTGTTTTCCCTAATCCTTCCTCACGCGTCCAATATAAAACTGCTATTAACCAGCAGTTACATCCTCTGCAATGAAATAATTCCGGAATCCGGATTTATAACTGCGTT
>JAABNY020000039.1:15765858-15785114 GCA_015164015.2 Brevimyrus niger
ATGCAAACTCCACACACATGTAACCCAGGCGGAGACTCAAACCCGGGTCCCAGAGGTGTGAGGCAACAGCGCTAACCACTGCACCACCATGCCGCCCCTGACATTGAAATATTTTCTATAATTAGCATCTTATCTGAAGAACAAATCAAAAAGTGGAACAGAAAAACATATAGAATTAGCCATATTAAAATGGATCACTCTTCCGATGAAATGTAGGCTTAATTTGAAAATGAGGATATTCCTCTGGTGACTGCGATTTGAGTTCTAATCATACTTGTTTCAACAGGGTAGACTAGGCGAAATATTTGGCAAGCGGTAAGTCTAGAGGCCGCTGCAAGATGTTCTCAAACTGCAATTCAGAATTGAGTGTTCATGCAACATGTTTTGGGAGGAAATCAGAGCATCTGAAGGAAGCCTACATAGTGGAAGTCCACAAACACGGAGCAGGGTCAGGTCACATGACATCACCTATAGAACCACAGCACAGACAATTTTATCTTCCTAGACCTTGCAAACCTGTCGGAAAACTTAAGTGCTGAGGTTCCCATGTAGTGTCTGTTAAAAGTTTGGACACGGCAAGCTACCTATGGAGTAGAGTAGTGTTAAATCACATGACCTGGCCACCTGACCTAAATACAGTAGAAAGGGTTTTGGAGGAGTTTGTCCAGAGTGAAGAAAAAGCAGCCAATGAGTGTTTAATATATCATAGGACCTCCTTCCGGACAGCTGGGAAAACACCCCAGGACAGCCCCTCGTGAAACTGGTGGACAGAGTAGGTTTCGCAAATCCCTGGAGAAACTCAGGTTAAGGGCCTTTGCTCAAAGGCCCGGCGGAGGCGAGTGGCACTGTAAGTCAGCCCTACCGCAGTACCAGAAAAGCACCTCTCGCAGTCTGCTGAGCAGAGTTCACCTCCAGATTCACTGCAAACAGTATGTAGCTATAGCCACTGCAAACCTTAAATCCTTTTGAAAAACATGTTCAACATAATACTTACCTGAAAACACCCACTTTGTGACAAGAAAAATCTATGCCTGACTACAGAAATAAACGTGAAGCACATTAAATCACCACCCCACACAGGACAAACGAGGACATGGAGTTGCGTGCAACCTAATACCCAATCAAAGAAATTAATGCAGGAGATAGAATAATCAATAGTGCCAGATCCTGGACATGCTGACATCAGGCCTTGGATGTTAAACTCCTTTGGGTAAAACTACTGGTCACACACAGGACTTGAGAAATCAAGTGCTTGAGTTTCTTCACCTACAGTGTACAGCACATGACTAAAGGATGGAAGTATACAATGTTGAGTAATGCCCAGTAAAGATACGTAATCCTAAAATTTCCTGGATGTCAAACCTTTGAAAAATGCTGAGTGAATAAATCTCAACTACATGCTAGTAACAGATAGCTCCTACTCTTACTTAACGGCTTATGAAGGACACTCAAAAATACCCTCATCAGCAGCCACACAGAGATAAAAGGAACAAAAATAACGACTCGACTCAGAACACTGAAGACAGCTGAAGATGAGGAATTGCAATGAATGAACTTGAATTGTTATTGTAGTATTGCAGTGCTTTACATTATGTCTTGGCATTAAACACAACAGCCCACAGTTCCTATGAATTCTATAGACATTCAAAAAATACATGAAAAATAGGCACAATACTGCAAGACCAATGGAAAAAGTTTTTTTTCCTTTTAAAGTTTAACATTTCCATCTTAGTATAAAACACTTTACATAGCCTCACCAATCAAAATCAGTCACAAGATTCAACCCCCCTTCCCCCAAACTGTCAATCTAAAAACAAATGATTCACTTTTGCATTTGCGTAGATTTTGAAATATTACAATGCCAAATCTTAACACTTTAAACTACAACAAATAAAAATGAAAAAAAAAAAAAAAAACAAGAATAAACAATGGCAGCCTGATCTGGGTGGCATCTCCACATCTTCAGTGGAGGACACACAATGCAGGCGGCCCCTTCTCTTATGCAGTCTTCTGCTGGCCCTTCTTCCCAATCAGAGACTTATGGATGTGAGGAATGACACCTGCAGGGAAAGAGAGCCAAAAACCCTCATCAACCCCCAGCAGAGCTGAAGGGCTTAGCGTACATCCAACCTACCAAGGAATTAAAACTGCTACCAACGACTTTTTATTCATCTGTATCTATCCGAGATGAGCAAGCAGAGTGCATTTAAACGCATTTCATCCTGTGGTGACTGATTCCCCAGTGGACTCACCCCCTCCTGCGATAGTGGCCTTGATGAGCGAGTCCAACTCCTCATCCCCACGAATGGCCAACTGTAGGTGACGGGGGGTGATACGTTTCACCTTCAGATCTTTCGACGCATTTCCTGCCAACTCTAACACCTGCAGCACAAACGCAGCCACGTGAGTGAGTGGCTACTCCCCTGTAGAATGCAAACGTCTCACTGTGAAGTTACCATTTGACTCAAGGCTTTAATGCTTCAATGGATTAAAAAAATTAACTCGTTCGCAGAAATTATTATAAAACTGTAAAGAAAAACAGTGATTACATCAGATGAGTTCCATTGCAAACTTTCATTGCAAGCACAGAAGTAGGTGCACAAAGACCAGAGAAGTTCAACCACTCTGTCCACTCTAAAGCATCAAATCATTGTGCTGGTTTCACCTTTTCTGTCATTGACTGATTCCTATTGGTGGGTTATTCACGTGTGACTCCCACAGTATTTATATCTATAAATATGTTTATACAGTTTACATACTGTATACCTAACTTGAATACCACTACTGAAGAAAGTTTTTTCTAGTCCAGCAAATTTGCCAAGCACTATGTGAAATATTCCATTTACAGTACAAAACAAAGGTTGCATATTAGAATAAAAATTGAGTAAATTTTGAGTGAAATAAAATTTGACAGATTGTGGCCAAAAGACAGCAGTAACAACTGCAATCCACTTCATTAAAATATATATCTGACGATTCATCAGCAGGGTGATCTTTAAAATGCCTCCAATATTAAATGTCAACACCATGGATTATGCAGAAGCCACCATCTGAAGCAGCTACAGACAAAATCAAGAAATGGCCCAGGAAGCGGCATTTCTCATGAGTGGGTAACATTCTGTATCATTTTAGTTCAATTGAGGGTTATTACACAAAACACAACACAGGGAATACAAATCCATTTCCAATGAAGTTGGAACCCTGTGCAACAGAATTAAATGATTTACAAATCATATAAACTCATATTTAATTGAAAATAGAAGAGACATCAAAACAAAACTTCTCCATACATTTGATGGCAGATGGTTTCAGAGCCATTTTGACCAGCGTCACATCATGTCTTTAACACTCAGTAAACATTTCGAAAATTGAGACCAGCTGCTGAAGTTTGGAAAGTGAAATGTTGTCCCATTCTTGCCCGATAACTAATTTCAACTGCTCAACTATTTGGGGTCTCCAATGTCAGATATACTTATTGTGTGTCCCGATGCACCAAATGTTTTCACTGGGTCAACAGGCAGGCAAGTCTAGCACCCAGTCTCTTCTTTGACAGAGCCATGCTGCCGTAATGCATGTACTGTGCCATTATCTCGCTGGCACGTACAAGGACTTCCCTGAAAATGATTTTGTCTGGATGGCAGCATATGTTGCTCCAAAACCTGTATATATCATTCAGCATTAATGTTGCCTTCCCAGATATGAAAGCTACCCAGGCCATGGGCACTAATGCAGCCCCATAACATCACTGATGCTGGCTTTTGAACCGTCCTCTGGTAACAAGCTGGATGGTCCCTCTCTTCTTTAGCCCAGAGGATGCAACCGATTTTACAAAAAGAATTTGAAATTTTGATTTGTAAGAGCATAAGACAGTTTCCCGTTTTGCTTCAGTCCTTCTTAAATGAACTTGAGACCAGAGAAGTTGGGGGTGTTTCTGAATCATGTTTAGACATGGTTTCCTCTTTGACTTTTATACTGCATTTATGGATGCAGTGATGAACATGTTCGCAGACAATGGTTTTCGGAAGTGTACCTGAGCCAATGCAGTGATTTCTACTATAGAATCCAGTGTTTTCATTGCAGTGTCACTTGATGATTTGAAGATCATGGCTAACCAATATTGGTTTATGGCCTCGATCCTTGCATACGGAAATTTCTTTAGATTCTCTGAATCTATTAATGATAATAATGAAATTCCCAAATTTTTTGCAATATGTTGAGGAACATTTTCCTTCAATTTCTGCACTACTTGTCCACACAATGGTGAACCTCTCCCCATCTTCACTGCAGACACTTTGGAAGGCTCTTTTTATACCCAGTCATCTTACAGGCCTGCTGCCAATTATCCTAATTATTTGTGCAACATTCAACTGCGTTTCGTTTTAGCACTACATTACTTTTCTAGTCTTTTGTTACCCCTGTCCTGACTTTTTAAATTCAAATTGACCATTCCTGTCATAAAACAATTTTATTTGAAGGGCTGTCTTTGTTGTATTTCCAATTAAATATGGGTTTATATTATTTGCAAATGGTTGCATTGTTTTTATTTACATTTTAGACAGCACCCCAACTTTCTTGGAAACAGGCACGTATCTTAAAGAGATGGAAACGGCTGGTATTCAGCCCACCTCAGCCGTAAGGTACTCAAGGATGGCGGCGCTATAGACGGCCGCTGTTGCCCCAACTCTCCCATGGCTCGTGGTTCGGGTCTTCAAGTGTCTGTGGATACGCCCCACTGGGAACTGAAGGGCGAAAAACAGTAATTCAGTGGCAGCACACCTGTAGCCGACAGACAGGTGTCTGATCACACCGTTAGGCCGCCGAGCTCACCTGCAGTCCAGCTCTCTGTGAGCGAGACACTGCTTTAGCCTTGGCCTTCCCACTGTCTTTTCCAGCCTTTCCTCCAGCCTGAGATGAAGATGACAAGTCAGACTGACTGAAAAGCCCAACACTGTGCTCCATGAACCCACCCCAGATGATATTTACTCCAAATCTATCTGCAACCATCTACTCACATGGATCTCTTGTAGGACTTCCTGCATTCCACAAAACATTGGGTTTCTACCAGGACAAGTGTCAAATCTATATTAATGCACAACCACCTGATAAATTATGTAGTAATGTTTTAAGTTAACCAATCTTTGTAGATTGTTCAAACACTTTCAGGGCTCCAGACTGACTTTTTGCATTGTTTGCACTGTTGTGCCCAACCATTTCCATTTAGGTGCATTACCACAAATTTTAGGTGCACTCAATTTTTTTTGAGGAAAATACTGGCCCCTTCTCTGCCTAGGCTCTGACCTTGATGTTCTCTCTCTCACACACACACACACACACACACACACACACACACACACACACACAGAATACAAAGAGACCTGCAAAACCTTGGGTGCACCAGTGTGACCTAAGGTAAGAAAATATTTTAGTCACGACAGATTTTTGGTTGCACTTATGACCAAACCAGCTGCACCCTGGATCCCTGATTATTAGTATTGCAATAAACAAACCACACAATTTAACTGCCTATAAAGGCAATGGACAGCCTTTTATGAGCTGTCACTGTCTTAATTTTCCCATTTTAGCACAAAACACCACTGCTATGACAAAGTTTAAAAAATAAATGCTTTAAATAGATGGAGGGCAGCATGATGGCTTTCCATCCATCAACCAGAGCATAACAAGACGGTGGCATTTCAAACATCTCATTTAGCCTTTATTAAGCAGTTAAAGCAGAAGACACGGTCAAATTGATCGTAACTAGGGCGCACTGCTTGCGTGTTTTCAGAAAATACACTGAAGCGGCAATGACATGCTGAACTAATGTGCAGATGCCAAACAAACATCTCATTCTTTGCGTTACGGTAGGGGATTAGCGTTAGATGATCATAAACTGTGCGAAGAGAGAAAGTGTGAGAACCACATTCATTCTGACAATATAACTTACCCATGGTGCACAGGAAGTAATAACCAGACCACTTGCCATCGCACTAGAGTTTTAAATAGTAGCTACATTTTACTTTGAGCTTAATGTATTATTTAGATGCATTTAATCTTCAGAATACCATATCGCACATCGAGAAATGCCCTTATCGTCAGCTAACACTTTATCCAAGTACTTTGCATTGGAAAACGGTTGTCAGCGACACATATTCACCCTTTAGTGTATTGCGATTACCAAAGCCAGACTTGGTATTGGGAATTATCTGAACAGAACTAAATTCGTCATTGTAAAAATATCCCCTTTACGTGCATTTCATGCCAAACCTGCTTTACACCCCTCCCAACTATGCATTTTAAGTGTTACCGAGCACAGCCGAAGGAAGTTTGCATGTCCTGGTTTACAATGACGAACCGTCTATTAACCGCGCAGCCAAGACACCCACGGATCACGGCGCCGTTTTCCCGCCAACAGAGATCTTTTTCAAACACACACAGGTATAAAGACCCACTTGAACAGACTCCAAAATATGGACATTATATAGTGGCTACGAGTGCAATACGGCAAGTCAATGCATTGCAATTCATACACAGAAAAAAATATTTACAGTACACGCCAATCCAAGGAGTTTTATTAGCGGGTAACGGAGACAAATCACTCCCAACGTCAACCACTCAACTCTAGACGATGAAGCCCATTTAACAAATATTAAGGAAATTAAGTGTAGCTAACAACAAAGAGTCCTATTAAAAGAAATCAACCCATTTAATTACTGGGATTACCGTATTACCACCAAACAGCAGCCCTATTTGATTAGTTCGCAGTAAAAAAAAAAAAAGCCCCGTCCTTAACCATGAACACTTATGGGAGTGTGGAAGTTGATCAGAGAGGACCGGATTGCTAATCACTTGCATGCTAGAGGAGTTGACCATAGCAATTAAATTATTAAGCAATCATTAAAAAACACAAAATTGCACAATTAATTAGCGCTGGCTTACGGAATTAGCTTCTTATAACATTTAAAGCTAGCAAAGTAAAACTTCAAAATCAACCTATGGGGGAAACCACTGTTACATAAATAAATGCATTCGAGCGGGTAAAGTAACATACTACCATTGTAAACCCTTCTCTGATTTTTCTACTTCGGAATCCAGATCTCGGCAAGAAATTTTCCGTTCGCGACGAAGAGAAACAATACACCTCCTCTCAAGTCTGTTAGAGAGCAACATCTGAACCAGGCGGGACGACCAATAGAGTCACGCGGTGCTGGTTTGAATAATTACTCCGGCCAATCGAATCTCCGTTTGTATAAGCTGTTCCCATCCCCCAACTTCAGCTAAACTGGCTTTTTTGCGCACGGATCTAAATCGAGGGAGGGACTGCAAAGACAACGGAACAAATGGACGCAATTATAATCGGTAATTGATTATGATACATCCTAAAATAACACTTCAACGGCACAAGCCGCTAAAACAATGTGATAAAATATGACATTTCACTTCAACGCCCAATAAAAAGTAATATAAAACAGACATACTTTTTATTTTGCCCTCTTGTGGAAAAGAATTAGATGGATGGATGTTTCGTTACAATTACATTCACCTTCGCTCTCTATAATACTAAGAGATAAACACAAACTCCTTAGACACAGACTTACGGGCCGTGGATGTTGCTGATTATGAGAGTATCTAAGCTTATTATAAAACTCCAGAAAGACATTCCAAATGACAACAAAGCGGTGACCAATAATAAAACACGTGATGACGACATTTTAAACGTCAGTACGGTGAAACGTGCCAATAGGCCAGGGGAAATTACCACAATTAACACGTTATTTTACGTCCTGTCATGTCGAATGGATGCGCGGGTTTGCGTTACTGACAACCGCATTGTACCCATGAACTGGCGCAGTTAGTAGGTTCTCCGGTAACTGACAAGCCCAAGGCCAATGGAGCCGTACTGGGCGGGACTCCACCGTGCCCGCTAAGTGGGTGTGCGCCGGGACAGGGGGGAGGGAAGGCAGGCAGGCAAGAGAGAGGAGCTGGCTGCTGGAGGCGAAGATGGCGGATGGAGACAGCGGGAGCGAGCGCGGCGGCGGAGGAGGGGGAGGCGGCGGCAGCTTTCAGCACTTCCAGCGTGAACAAGAGACCCAGGAGCTCGCCTCCAAGCGGCTTGACATCCAGAACAAGCGCTTCTATCTAGACGTGAAGCAGAACTCTAAGGGTCGGTTCATTAAAATAGCCGAGGTAGGAGCCGGGGGCTCCAAAAGTCGCTTGACCCTCTCAATGTCCGTGGCGGCGGAGTTCCGCGACTACTTAGGGGATTTCATAGAGCACTACGCCCAGTTGGGGCCCAGCAGCCCCGAGCAGATCGCGCAGTCCTCCGGGGGCGAGGACGGCGGGCCTCGGCGGGCCCTAAAAAGTGAGTTCTTGGTTCGCGAAAACAGAAAATACTACCTCGATCTGAAGGAGAACCAGCGAGGAAGGTTTCTTCGGATCCGACAGACAGTTAACCGTGGGCCGGGGTTCGGAGTAGCTGGAGGCCCTGGAGTCGGCATGCAGTCCGGCCAGACCATCGCCCTTCCCGCACAGGGGCTCATTGAGTTCCGTGACGCCCTCGCCAAGCTCATCGATGACTACGGAGGGGATGATGAAGAGCTAGCCGGCGGCGGAGGGGCAGGCGGCTACGGCGAGCTCCCCGAGGGGACCTCAATCATGGTGGACTCCAAGCGGTTCTTCTTCGACGTCGGGTCCAACAAGTACGGCGTGTTCCTGCGGGTGAGCGAGGTGAAGCCCAGCTACAGGAACTCCATTACCGTCCCCTTCAAAGCGTGGAGCAAGTTCGGGGGCGCCTTCTGTCGTTACGCGGAGGAGATGAAGGAGATCCAGGAGAGGCAGAGGGATAAGATGTACGAGCGGAGGGGAGACGAGTCTGAGGGCGACGATGTGGACGACGACTGACCGAGACCCGGTTATGGGTCCGGACCAGGGGCACGGAAAATACTGAAACAAGGGGGAAAAGAACCAAGTGCATGACGACCCGAACATTCATACTAATATCGTGGAGTAAATTAAGTACACATGACTGAGAGTGTCGTAAAAATATTGTCTACAGAAAAAAGTTTAGGTGGATAGCTAGTCAACTGGCTGACCTTTAAACTTTCGTCGGTGAGACTTGTAGTCGGTTAAGATGTTTTTAATGGTCGCATCTAAAATAGCATTTCTCCCTTTGGAACCAGCAATCGGTTTTACAAACTATATAGCTAACACAGCAGCTTATTATACTTCGTTTCTATTAAAATATATATTTATACATTTCAAGACATTTTCCTGGACCCAAACAATTAGGTAGAGAAGTACTATAAATTATATAAAATGTGACTTATATTTGGCAGATTAGGGAAAGAGCATTAGTTAAAAATCAGCATCCATTACTATTTGTATCAAACACATGAATGTATTGTAACTCCACAGTAGTGAACAGTGGCTTGATTGGATCCATTTGTAATGCGATAAACCTGCAGAACAGCCCAGGACACAATCCTGTAGTGACTGTAGGTCCCAAACTCAAAGCTGGATGATTTGGCGGTTTAAGTGATACATGTCAATAGCATCACACCTCTATGTCGAACAGACAAACTGCAAGGACTTAGTTCATGTCACCTGCATGCTAGTGGGGCTGCGGTCTGAGTCTGATTCCTAAGTAAATGATGCACTGAGGCATTGGGGTTAGACTCTGGGTGAGTCTGACTCAAATCTAAGGTGTGGTATGCCATTGGGTTTATGTCCCAGTGTGTTCAGAAGACACGCAGAAGATCAGTGCCGAGACAGATGGAGCACGCCGGTCCTGCAGTGACTGGGCCATGGATAACTCTTTGCACTTTCATGTCGCTCTGAATTTTCCAGAGCCTGTTCGGACTTTCTTTTTGACAGGGTGGGGAGATTTTTTTTTTTTTTAACGATCACCTTTTCAACCGCTATTAGAATTGACAGTCAATTCTGGACACTGTTTTACACCAGTAATCAAGCTACTTTAAAGGACATATTAATTGGGTTTTTGGAACAATTTTGTCATACAATGTGTTTTGGACAAAAAAAGCATGGATGGGTGATTTTAAAAAGTATAAATGGGAAACGATAATACTTTAAAGGAAAAAAAAATGAATTAACCAGCATAGAATTATTTTTAAATAAGTAAATGGAATATATATATGAATATGGGACTCTTAATGCTAAAGGGGGAAAAAAACATTTATTTAAACAAAGCTGGGATGGAGAAGATTTGACCTGGAAGATTTTTTTCTTGATTTTATTTCATTTCCAGGAAAATATGGATGAGTGTAGCTGCACTGTTATTAAAGAATCAAACAAAAATGTTACTGATACATAAATACATGCATACATTCTTTAGTACCATATTACACCTTCCCTTATCATACATCTACATCCAGTCTGTAATTGCTAAACTCGTCCAATCCTGAAGTGAGTCGCTTGCTGTTAATTTCAAGTTATTTTTGTTCATTTAGGGCAAGAGTATAAACATCCAGATTTGTGTCCAGTGGTCCTTTTTAATATTTTAAATTGTGCATGTTTGTTCCAGTTTGGAGCTGCCTTGTGTTAATTTATTGCATATTCTGAATGATGTTGGTATCAATTGACTCTGCAACATTTTCTCTTTACTTTGTAAGGAGAAAAGTATGTTTTGAAAATAAGCAACAAAAAAAAAAATTGTCTGGCAACGTTTGGAGTTGCAGGCACCTTGGGTGGCAGTCACTAGAGTAGCTCTCATTTAATGATCTCAAAGTGTGCAGCAGTCTCTCTTTCCAGCAAATGAAGGTGTTTAGTGTTTTCTCCCCCATGTTGTCGCACTTTAAACATGGTTTACTGTCCATTTACCATGGCGTGGACATCTTCATTATATTTTAATTTTACTCTTCTCCCCAGCTACGGATTTGTCAAACATTATGGGAGCAATAGTGTTTAATTATTATTATTTTTTAACTACAGCTAATGTTTATATATACATGTGTGTGTATATAATTTATATATGCACATGTATGTATTAGTGACATCTTTATTCCTGTGCTTTGTTACGTAAAATGGCAGCTGTTTCATGTGTGTCCTGCTGTAATAATCTACCAATTTCCTTTCAATAAAAAAAAAAAACAGGAAAAGCCGTAACGCTCTGAGATCAATGAGGGCAAGAAGGTTTGTTAGTGGAATCATACCCAAGGAGGGTAGTAAGCTAGTGACATTTTGGATCAAAGGCCTGCATATAGCAAAGGAATGATGTGTCTTGGCCTTGTCCTCTGCGGTATGCTGCTGCACACGGTAACACAAAGGTGGTCTGGGGGATGCTATTTATGAATGCACTGTTGGACATCGAGCCTCACAAGACATCTTAGGCACATGGGAAGGGTGAAAGAGAGTTAAAATTAGTACATGCTTATTAACTGTTATCTTAGACCAAGATATTTAGTGCTGATTAAGGGAACGCCATTGAATATTGGTCATAGCTGCCGTGGACAGAACTGGACTGTCAGGCTGGGGTTTTGGGCATTTGAGATAACACACGTTATTACTTAGAGATTTGGGCTGGTATGTTTACATGATGCTGTGTAGAGAGATGACAGTGAGGTATTTCGTTTTTAAAATCCATCACCACAGAAACCGGCTTTCAAATCTTACGTTTGTGAAAAGTGGCCAGCTGCCGGAACGTCTCGTTTTTTCTCCTTTTGGTTATTAACCATCTTTCAGTCTTGTCTGTGAAACCGGAATTTTAAATAAAGTAAAAAAAAAAAACGTTTCCCCTTTTTGCTTTGTATTGATTAGCAACAGAACGTGAGGTAGTTTAAGATGACTTGCAGAGGGAAAAGCCGGATGTTACCATTCAGTGAGGAGAGACCCAAGTCTGCGACAGGTGCTGACAGAGAATGGCATCCGAGGCAGCTGCTAATGGTACTCAGCCTCTCTACCCTCAGCTGCCATTCGAACCAGAAAACTGCTGATTATTTATAGAGGAGGAACACAGTTGAGTACAGGGTCCAAGCCTAATAATTGCTGGCCAACGACTGACTTGTGAGAAGCAAAGGAATATATTTGTCAATTTAACAATGGAGGGGCATGGCATCTGGTGCTCTAACTACTTCGCAACACGCCGGCTACAGTTATACCTAAAGACAGCGTTTGTGCACTTTTTTGTCTTTGATTTGTAATTCTGACAGTTGGACCAAAGAGCAGCTTTTCTCAGCTGTGCCTTCCACTCAATGTGGAAATGACTTTTAGGCCAAAGTGGCCATAGTTTACAAGACAAGTCCCTCTGACTAACCTGCTGAGATGTACTGCACAGGCCACATCTGACCAGAACACCAGGTCCAGCTTCTCTTTTTTTAAACTTGTGTGTTAGAAATGCTGTTTCTGTTGAGGAGATCATAAACAAAGATCAGGACACATCTACTGATATTTCACATATTAGCGAAATATCTTTATTTAATATTGGAGTACTGAGGATATTTATAACCAGTTGTAAAATAGCAATAGCAAACTATTTGTACCACCTTTAAATCTTAAAATGAATGTTTAAAATAATCGGCAGATATACTAAGCTCTGTTGATTTCATTGTGCTACAATACAAAGAAAATCAATAATGTGAAAATTATGTGATAGAATGCCATTGGATTTCAGCTCACAGATAAGAGTAATGGGTAGGTCTGCATAGGTTACACACAGCCCTCTAAGTCAAGCCTTTTAACCTCAGAGTTCAACATAGTTTATTAGTTTACACAGTATATTGTTATTGATTTGATTGGTGGTAGTAATGAATAAACTTTGCATGGTTATACTGTGGCACTTGCTGTAACTCATCAAAACTCTGTGTCCTGAACACAGGCCACTGGAATCGCTGGCTGTGAAGGCACCAAAACACCATTCGAATCGAAACCTGTTTCAAGCTTACAATGCATGATAATTACCCAGAATGCTCTGCAGTACAACACCATGGTACAAAATGTATCCACTACTGCAGGAGAACCAGATGTCTAGTATTAGAGCAGCAGAAACTGCATTCTTTTAAGTATAGCCAGTGATGAGAGTGATCGATTCAGTGAGACTGCACTTCCAGAAGGTTAATAATGCAGACTAATGCTTTCTCATCTCTTTATGCTGAGAGCCCTCAGATTTGGCATATTAAACCAAACAACATCCCTGTCACACTTTCATAAGTTGTCTTAAGTAGACTTCCTGATTTCGACTGGATGTTACAAGGGTATAATACAATGTATGTTTATATTGAATAAATCAACTAATGTAAAGTTCAGTGCCTTCATGCCTTGTGTTTCCATTTTGGTTATATGACAGTCCTTCACTATACTACCGGGACATACTGTATACATTTTTAATATTTCTATTTATAGCTATATTTAGTGTCTGACTTCTCTGTCATCAGTCATCCAAGCATAATGATGTGTCCTGCCACAACTTTACAGGTAATATAAAATCATGCCATTTAGATGTTATTTATATTTATATGATCTCGTGAAAATTTGATTAAGAGGAATAAGAAAGTTTTACATCAATACTGCCACTTAAACGCAGGTTTATTTAATAGCTGTGACCCTTTGAGCACAATTCATTTCCATTTCTCTGTAAACTGAGTTCTTAGGATGATGTTGACATGGTTTCTAGGTTGATATGGTTTCTATGGAGATATGCCGCATATGGTTTCTAGGTTGATATGGTTTCTATGGAGACATGCTGCGTAGCGTGAGATCAGGAGACAGGTATAAATTGGTGCATTTTAAGCCTACCGAAGAAGACATTACTGTCTGAACAAGTCAGTTTAAAATATGAAAGATGCTAATTTGCCTCCTCTTCTAATGTGCAGCCTTCTCGTGAATCAGTTTGTGAATCACTTCCTGTCCAGCTCTGGTGCTCAGACAGATGATAGCTCACTGGCGCCTCTCGCTGGTCAGTACACGATTGTGGGAGGTGGGATAGAGGGACACCTCAAGGGCATGTAACACCACACCAGGCTCTCTGCCAGCTATGCCAGTGGAGTATTTTGCACACTTTTGTCAGCCCCCAGGACTCAGGATTAGATTCAACCCTCTCTGTAGGCCAGTGCTGTGGGCCAGAATGCCATAGAGAGCCTGGGAATCACAGGATTAGCAGACAAAGAGGCAAAAAGCCAGGAACATTGGCCTGGTGAGTAACCCCCCCCCCCACACACACACACATTTTACCCCACTGTCATTCATTATGCAGCAACACATTGTAACCACAAGCTTCTCATTATTCCTGATAGACTCACAGGAAGACGGTGGTTAACTATGGCAGAAGCAGAGGTTTTCACCACTGACCAGGATGCATCAGAATTATTAACAGATCTTTGGCAGTAGACAGACATATCTGTCACATTCTTCTCTGTTAATCAAGAGTAGCATTTCTATCACCATCTAGTATCTCCTGTAACCATTACAGGATTTTTAATTATGAGAATTTACAATATCTAGCAAAAATGACAAAAGGGTAATCACAATATAAAGGAACCGAACATTTTTTTCATGTTCACGGGAACGGATTAAATTAATATTTCACATATTCAAAATTGTGAGAAGAAATAGTTAATGAACTGCTGAGGATATGAAGAGTTTACGATGTTCTGGCAAAATGACAATATACTTTCTGTATAGGCAGTTTTTAAAATGACTTTATAAAGTAGATGAAGTATGTGACAAAGTTTCGGTATAAAATAACTTTTTTAACTAAATTTTTATTTTGGTGAAATTGTTCTTTTTTAGTGTTGTCATACTCTCCAATATGTTCAAATAAAGCTACATTTCATGACATTCAAAAATTGAAAATTGGGAATACAACTAAATTTGTACACGTAGGAACACAGTGATCCGTCTTCCTGCACACACTCATCTCCCTTCTAGTTGCGCGTATCTGTGAAATGGAGCCGTAGCCAGTAAAAGAAAGAAGCTCGCTACTCAGCTCAGTTTCCCCGGTACGTAACGTAATAAATGCGACGCCGGCCTTAGCCGCAAGCTTGCCTATGCGCCGTTACGGTAGCAGTACTCTCTGGATGCATAGCAAACAGAGGATAGGGAGCAGCGAGCAAAGAGCGATACCGCGCTCCCAGGAAGTCGCCACGATCGCTGCCGGGCTCCCGGGCTCGGGCACTATATTTAGACCATGTTGCCATGTGCACGGAAGCGCGAGCGAGTGCTCGCGCGGGTAGCGGGAATGGCGTGTTCATACAGACCACAGGAGATACCCAGTAAAAAAATACCATTAGCACCATCACATCTGTCATTTAAAAATGTTTTAGATTGATCAATATTTTTGAATGCTTAATATATACATTTAATTTAATGTTAAAAATGATCTATTTGTTTTTCCTCTTGTGGGACAAAAAGTCAAAACAAAAGCAGGTAGGTAAAATAATAGTAGCAATGGCACTTTATTGATCTCCAAGGGGAACTTGTTCAACCAGACAAGTGTGAACCATTAAAATTATCCAAACACTAGAGACTAACAACAAGGAACAGGTAAAGGTCATTAGCAATCACTAAGGACTCAAACACTAGAAAAGAGATGACCAATGACACCTGCTGGCCAAAGAGGGAAACAACAGACAGAGAATGGACCGACCTTTGCCTATCCTGGTCCCAGTAGTGGTGTGCTCTGCTAACAGCATATCTTAATTTGTAACAATCTGACCCCAAAAACATTTTGCATAAACTGAGCAATAGGAAATGAACTGTGACCGAATCTATTTTTCGAGGCTGTGGACAATATGGCCGTTTCTGCCAGTACTTTTAATTGCTTGATCCCATAGAATGATTGTCATTGTCATGGGTTAACTTCACTGTGTTGTTAATCACAACAATTTCCCTTTGTACTCCTTATAGTTGTATATAAGTCATTTTTAATATTTGACAGAGTGGCTGTTCAGAAGCCTTCCAGTTCTCTCTGCTGTGTGTGGCTCACCAGCTTAGGATATTATTCTTGATTGGAAGGTTCCTGGTTCAGATCCTCTGCTGGGCAGAGTAATTTCAGTGTTGGGCCCTTGCGTATGCCCTCTAACCCCAATTGCCCTAGGGTTGGGGTAGCCAATCTTATCCGCAAAGGGCCGGTGTGTATGCGGGTTTTCGCTGCAACTCCCTAATTTGATTACTAATTAGAGGACTGATTGGCTGAAAGAGTCCTCACACCTGGGTTTGAACAGCTGACCTACAGGTCATCCCAAAGACCTGCATACACACTGGCCCTTTGCGGATAAGATTGGCTACCCCTGCCCGAGGGGCTTGCTAACTCTCAACTGTGTGTTGCCTTGGATAACTGGTGCAGTTTATGGGCAATAATACAGATTTTTGCTATGAGTGTCTGTATAAACAGTATGTTATTAAACACTTTTTTTCAGACACATTACTTCTATTATGGGAGAAAACAAATTTGAAAATTGAGTACATATATATTGAACCAGGTGTCATCAACTGAAAAGTGTAAGATGGCAAGTCGATGTTCCAGACGGGGCCAAAGTCAGGTGATGTAATTTAGTCCCTGTGCCTAATTACCAATAATAGAATATGTTTTGCTCTTGGCCTCACAGCCAACCCTTGCTGCCAGACCACAGTTATTGTTGTTCCCAAGAGCCAGGTTCCGGTTTTGTTTGCCTGTGTGTTTCCCCTGTAGTGAAACTGAAATATCTGTCTTTTGTTTTTGTTCTGACCTACATTTTTGCACAACCCATAGCAAAAAAAAAAATCTCATGTTGCCCTTCCATCATCATCATGCCAACCAGAGTAAGTCTTTGAAAAGGTGTAAACAGAAACAAGACTGTGAGACTCTCTCAGGTTAGGGTGGGGCACAGAACCATGTGACAAGGAATAACAGAAAGTTAGCTAGAGAGCTTAGCTAGAGAGTAGAAAAATTAGGAACAAATCGTTGGTAGTAATTGCCCAGAGGTCCAGAGGTGGCCATCAATGACTGTTGGATGCCTGCTATGCTGCAGCCAGTCATTACTGTACCCTTTAATTCGGTCTTTCCGATGGTCTGTATTATGGTTAACATGCGGACAAAGCTTGCAATGCAGTTGCTGAAGCGTAACGGGTGACTCACACAAACCAAACAGAGGTATGTAAAATTGGCACAACCCAAATGTAAATGAGAAGAATCTGTTTTCTTAGAAGATAAGAGAATCTGACAGTAGCTCTTGGTAAAATGCTATATAGGATATACTCAAGCTACACCCAAGCAATCTGGAAATTAACTGATAAGCATAGAAGTAGATGCTAATACAATGGGGTTATTCTGGTCTTTGAGAGTGTGGTCTCTGAGAGTGTGGTCTCTGTGGGGTCTGTGTGGCTGGATTTGGAGGGGGGGTCACATATGCAAGGGCCCTTGGCTTTGTTTGTGTCACTTTTTATGGAATAAGATTGGCATCACAGAGAAACAGAAACAGTTGCTTTCAGAGTTACTCCCTCTGAAGTTCATTGGTTACATTTTCTTTGATCCACTTAGTAACAGGTGCAGTAACTTCCCTTTTATGACCTGTAACATCCTTTCAGCCATGTCTTAATTGAAATATTACATGCAGGCAACGGTCTTATACTGCACCTTGTGCTTCACAAAAAAAAAACACAGACACAAAACCACACCCTTATCCAGTGGAGCAATGAGACCCATTATGAATGTAAGGAGACACAATGCTGCTGTTTCAATGGCTACAAGACTGACTAATTGCCATTCTCAGGGTCTCATGCTTAACCATGTCTGTATGATTACCTCGATAATGAAATTAAGCCATTACGCTTTTGTGTTTTTGTCCCCCCAAGGGTCCAATCATTAGTTTATGATGGGCAGACTTCCTGTCCTTATCTTGTTGGCTTTCTGAGCCAGCAGACTGGAAACCATGAATGCCCCAGACAATGATGCATGCATGGTAATACCTTGATCAGTGTCATGCTGAGAGTCATCCTATGATTATTGAAAAATTCCATGCAGAACAAGGAGCGCACTGAGTAGGTCTCTGGCAGCTGATGCAACCTCTCCATCCTATAATGCGGGACATCTATGCCCTAGCAGTACGCACACAGCCTCATGTGCCAGAAGCCCTTCATCGATGGCCCTCCTATTATTTTTTTAAACCCGTCTTTTTTTAGCCAGTCTTTTCCTAGAATACTAGAAAATGGAAGACTTGGGCTGTCTGATGGCAAGGCCCTGTATTAATAAGCAAGACTGGATTGAATATATATAAATATATTTGTACACAGACTGGAATTATACAGATTTCTCCATGTCACCATACCCTACCTAGATCAGGCAAGTTTTTCCCAGTTTTTCAAGCTTTGGAGAATGAGCGATGCCTCAAACTACAAGCCCTTATTGATGTCTGAACAGCTGAGTAGCTGAGGATGTCTAGAGTGTGAGTGGAAGCAGCCAGGATCTTCAGAAGTAATGGTCCTGCCTTGTGGTTCTTTCTGGAGCTGCACATGTGTCTCTTTAGGGCTGAGGTGAGGACTGTGGGCCCTTTATGTGTGATAAGGGAGAAGATGGAGATGAAGGACCAAGATGGGGAGCAATAGAGAAAGAGTTTGGGAGACTTCCTCATGTCAGGGCAGATAGCCAAACAGGTGGTCCTCAGTGCACTGGAGACGGGGATGGTGGCACCAGGGATAACATGATGTCTCCTTCAGAAAAGGAAAGACAGACTGTTCAAGGGTCACCTGCTCCATCATGTCCTTCACAATTTGTCAACAGCCATCACTGCATTTGGGAGGGTTCACATGCAGGGACATCAGAGGAGAGCCGCATGCAGAGTGTGACGTGCATGGGCAGAGTCTCCCGCTGCAGCTGGCAGGCAAGCAGGGCCTGTGGATGCTTCCCCGCAACAGTGACGGTGAGGCCATCCGGGACGCTGAATCGCGTGGAGTAGGGAGGAGGTAATGCTGGGAGTTCAGGGGTCATGGGCTGCGACCACAACTATGGATGGCATTACTAAGGGGTGGAAAAACAACTGAAAGCTCAGATGTACACATTTTATATGGAAAAGGGGACCGGTGGTACAAATAAGGACAAATCACCTGACCCTCCCTCCTCAGATGGCTAATGCAGCCCCCTGCCTTCTTAGGGGATTAACAACAGAGGCAGCAGCAGGAATAACGTTCATTCATATAATAACAATAATAACAACAACAATAATTCATCCATCCATCCATTTTCCAAACCGCTTATCCTACTGGGTCGCAGGGGGTCCGGAGCCTATCCTGGAAGCAATGGGCACGAGGCAGGGAACAACCCTGGACAGGGGGCC
>JAABNY020000039.1:15790781-15805338 GCA_015164015.2 Brevimyrus niger
CCTCCGACCTGAACATAATAATACAGAAACATGGCTGAAAGTTTGGGCTGTATCGGGTTTCTGTTGATGGTAACGTGGAAGCTGCCGACAGGTGTGTGTGTGCGTGCGTGTGTGTGGCTGCGGCCAAAGTGTGATGTCTGTGTACTAGCCTGTAAAAAGAATATCACTGAAAAGCTGTTTTTAGCTATTGGGCCACCATTATGATAACCAGTTTTGGACTTTTAAATGTGCTGTAAAGGAGGTGGAATTTCTCATTCGCCTGAGTTGTGCAAACTGTTTTACAGTTATTTTCTGTATAAAGTACCCTGAATGTAATGGCCACCAGAAGAAGAAAGTAAAACCTTTAATAGTCAGGTAGCTAAATAAGGTTAAAACCTTTTCCTAAATCAAGTGTTCCGATAAAAATTCCAGTGCAGTTGCCTGTAATGCTTCATAAATAACATCATAGACAAAACATCAAAACTATCAAGGTAGCTAATTAAACAAATAGCTCAAGAAATCTGTTCTGAAATCATATGAATAAAATTTATCAGTGTATGTATGTTTTTGTGTCTGGTACTGGTAATACAGAGATCGCAGCCAGCATTCATAGACATTTTTGCATTTCTTGTATTGGTTCTGCAAATTAGATACCGTCAAACAGTAACTGTACAGAGAAAATGACTCAGCGCTGAGGTGTGGGTGGAAATGAGGATGACTTTCTGTGGAAACAAAGGCATAATGAAAGAGAGCGGCCTCTCTTCCCTTAAAAGCAGACATTCCTGTGATTGACGACTGCTTTTCCTGCTTACCACACTGACGGCTATCAGCATGTGTGGTACAATTGAGCGTGACGTAATGTTACATACATCATGATGTGCCTAATTGGCATTCTTCAGCACTGTGCAATAGAACCTGCAACGTCAAAATGATAACAGAATGTAAACGATCCATCTAAATAATGAATGAAAATAACGGAAAATGGCCAATTCCATAAATATTTAGCAGCGGTGCTTTTGGCAGAGATTATAACTGTGACTCTTTTAATGTTTCATGTTTCTTGCAAAAGAGATCCGTGATCTCAATGAGACGAACCTGGTTAAATAAAGGTTAAATAATAATAATAAAAAATCTTCTAGAATCACACCTCTCGATGCTGCAATTTTTGTCTTTTCTGTGCTCAAACTCAAGCGCTCAAATTTAGGCTGAAGTGTTAGAGAACAGTCATTTTCACCTGCTGTTATATCTTTTCACCTTCTGTTATAGTTTGGATTCTAAATGGAAAATCCCAGTGGGATGCATTATGACTCCTTATTGTACCACAGTGAAATGCGACAGGCTAAGGATATCTACTATGTACACTATAACATGTGCATCTCTTTAAACAACACTTATGACTTATTCTCTTATCAGATTCTTATCTTGTGCAGTTACATAATGTCAACAATTATATAGTCATTCAACTAGTACTGCAATGCATAATTTAACATATGCAATTACTTTGAATGAGCATTGACTGACCAGCAAAATAAAAAAATACATTATTGTGTTTCAACTGCTTCATGTTTACAGTTTTCTACAACAAAATTAAGGCTCAAATAAATGTCTTTTACTCTAGCATACTCTGTGGCTTAGTGGAGACCGACTGCAGTAACGTATTACATTTTTGGTCTAGGTGGTGTGACCTTGTTGCAGAGGAGGTCTGTGGTTGTGCCCCTATTTTGTAAATTAATTTTATTGTGAGTGTGTTTTTAGCTGTGTTGCTAAAAATGTAAATGTTGCTTATGTCACAGTACTTAATTCTAATTCATGAAAATAAGGATCAATCGCATTTCAGACACAATTAATTCTTTTTGAAAGTCATTAGTATGTTGTGGTGCAATGGAGCATTGCAAGAAACTCAGAACTCAGGAGGAAACCAAATCACATTTTATCAAAATATGACTCAGAATCTATTAATCTTCCTGTCAAGTACAGGAGGGTCCACACACAGACAGCATATGGCCCTCTGTAAGTGTAAGGCTACACCAACCACCCCTCACCCCCAATGCCTCCATCAGCAAAATCTACTGAGAGGCACCCCCCCCCCCCCAGCTGGCAAAATATATTGAAGCGGATGGGTGGACAACTCCTGTTTCTTAAAACCTACTGAGGAGGACCCACCCCTGAATAGAAAAATCCACGTAGGACCCTCCCTTCCCCAAAGTGTCACCAACTCCACCACATGGAGTGTGTGTATTTTGCTTGGATTTTTCAGTGGAGTCTAAAAAAATCTTTAATGTGAATTTAAAATTTCCAGACTTAATGAATAAAATTTTAAAAATCAATATTTATGGCAAAATGGTTGTAATGTTATGTGGACCTGTTTTTTTTTCTTCTCAATTGCACGGTACACCTTTGTTGGACTAGTTGATCATTCCACGGATAGAAATTTTAAAGCATTAAATTGTAAAACAATATGATTCACAAATATAAATGTGTGATGAAAACATACAGACAGATTGCACCAGAGGTTGATGTAAGAAAGCCAGGACAATCGTGAAGCTTCTGTAATCTGTGAGGCACAGCAACCAGCCTTCGATCATGGTCAGGGCACCAGGTGGATCCATTGACTGTTGCGAGTGTGCTGAGTCACCTGAGTGGCCTAAAGCAAGGTCAAGAGCTGCTGGTTTAAAGAAACAGTCAGCCTTCCTAAGTATCACTAAGATCTTTGGCTAGGATCGTATTTGACTTGTGTCAAAAAGGATAATAAGGTTTTTATGTATGTACTTTAATAACTGGTACACATTCGCCATATAAAGTCATATGTGTGGCAATTTCTTGCCGTGGATGCGCAAATGCCTTATTATTTTATGTGAATTTGCTCTGTTACGACAAGAAATTACCCTGATAAATGTGCTTTGTAAGTTGACACCCATCCTCCCCCTCTTGCACTAATACAAAGGTTGACAGTTCATGGTGTGACTCCTTTTCAAGCACGAACTGACGCAAGTGATTTCCTTTAACGGGTCAAATGAAGCCTTCATTTCTTCAAATCACCAAAGACCTCCTCAAACTGTGATAACTAACAAAACACAGCAATACACGGTATTACAGGTCAAATCAGCTATTAACTTACACAGTAGAAAAGCTCACAAGAAAACATAGGCAAGCTGATAAATACCTCATACTTTCAAAGGAATCATCTGTAATTGCTCTTGCTTCACTTCGGTTAACTACAAGCATAGTAAACTTTCACCAGTGTGTGTAATGCCGGTGTTCTGATGAGTTGAGCTACTTTGTTGAGCTAGGCTACTGTAAATGGAAATGGACTGCATTTACAGTATATAGTGCTTTTAACCAAAGCGCTTTACAATTATGCCTCACATTCAGCGATTTATACACTGGTGGTGGAGGCTGCTATGCAAGGTGCCTACCAGCTCACCAGGAGCAATTTTGGGTTCAGTGTCTTGCTCAAGGACACTTCGATGGGGTAAGGAGGACCCCAGGCTCGAACCTGCAACCCTCCGGTTGCCAAATGATAGCACTACCTCTTGCACCACCGTCTCCCTAGCCATAGTGCTAATCAATAGCCCTAACCCCTAAAACCCTTACCCCAAGGGTCTCCAACGCTGGTGCTGGAGAGCTACTGTCCAGTAGGTTTTCTATTCTACCTGGCTTCTGATGAACCACAGCTGATCTCAGGTAAATACCAGGAACAGGTGTGGCTCATCAGAAGCCAGGTAGGATAGAAAACCTACTGGATAGTAGCTCTCCAGGACTGGAGTTGGAGATCCCTGCCTTACCCTAATCCCGAAAAGCCTCCTAAACCCAACCCCAATGCCAAGACGATGGAATTGCACATGCGCAAAAAGGCTCAATAGCACGTCTCGATAGGTAGCTCAACTCGTAAGAACACTGGCTTCCTCTCATCTCCACATACATCAAGAGCCCAAATTTCAAAACAAAAGTTCCCCTTATCATGCAAAGTGAAGCCGTATAAGAATATAAATATATTTGTAGTAATATTCATAAAAACACAACTAATACATCTGCAACCGTTACACATGGTGTGGGCTTGTGGACGTTTGTGTATTTGGTTTGTAAATGTGATGGAGATGTAGTGCGAACATCCAGATGTATAAATATATTTGGCCCATGCAGTATCTGGGGTCTCCTTCCAGTTCAGCACACCCTTTAATTGAACATATGATAAATATATTTCGGGAGTACCAGTAGTGCCATAAAAAGAATCAATCTGTGAAAAAAAATCTGAAAATAAATGTTGAGTAAAAAGTAAAAAAAAAGATACTAAAACAAATAAGTTTTTTCTTTATCGCTTTTTGCCTCTCTAACTGTATTGAGTTTGTTTTTCTTTATTGCTCTGGTTTTTCTCAAAGGGCCAAGCTATCAAATGGTTTTGGACGAGACTTCCCGCCAAAACACGCCCCCCCCACCACGATAAACTAATTTTAGTCGGGGAAACTGCGAATCTAACAATTATTTGCTTATATTAAAGACAGTTGAACTCGACAGTGATCCCTCCATTGACACCGAGATATGGCCAGCAATCAGGTTTCCCAACACACTTTGTATAAACCTGGCAGGCTAAATTGTTTTGTGGTGTAGTCCCTTAATTAAGACCACAAGTGTAATGTTCGTGAGCGTTGCTCGAACTAAAAAGACTAGAGTCCTCAGGTTGGGATAACGAAGGGATTTATTACAGAAGACATAGGCAGGGTACTCACGCTTAGACTACTAGAATGACAGATCTGGGGAAGACTGACTGAGACACAGACTAAATACAAAACACAAGCTAGACTTAACAAGCAACAGGTGACTACAATCAGGGCAAAACAGGAGGCAACGAGGTGGGCGTGGCACACAATTAGGAGCGTTGGGAGCAGGACGTGACAACAAGGCTCCTCGTCATGGATGTTTGAAATAAATGCTGACAAAAAGTTACACAGAATATAAATTAAGGATGCTAAATATTTTATTTATGAGTGGCTAATATAGTATATATAGATATTATTTTACCCAAAAATGCAGTGTAATTCACACAATGACAACCGCAAATCCACGTTTCGGGGATTGGATTCCAGTTGTTGCTGCGGATTGCAGTGATCCATTTGGTTCTTTTCTTTGGTTTTGGTAGTCTGTAAAAAGAGCTCCAGTTCATTGTAAAATCGTTTTGTAGAATGAATCGCACGACAACTCTTTTACATTTTAGACATGTTTTCCAAGCATTCAAGATGCACGCCAACGCTTGCCACTCAGTGGGTGTGAGCGCCGAGACTTCCGCCTGCTGTGACGTCATGTGCATACCCCCTATTGGAGAAGGGTCCAACTGCAGACGCCTGTTGAGTGGAGCTCCACCGGGAATAGTCACCTCCACAGGAAACACGTGACTCAACTCTGTGTTACAGCGAATAAACACTAACTTAACTATCCTTAACCTTAACCCTAACCCTAACCGGAGTATGTCCTTAAAGATCACGTGTTTCCTGTGGAGCTCCACTCTACAGGCGTCTGCAGCTAGACCCTCTTGCCCTATTGACCGCTCAATCTGGGCAGGAATGCCCGACCAAAGCCAGTTGATTGACAGCTTAGCTGTTTGGCGAAAGCAATAGGGGAAAGAACAACATGGAAAAGCAATGGAGAAAATAATTTATTTTCTTATTCTTGTATTTTTATTTGCATTAAATGTAGAGTAAGGAAGTACGTAAGGAAGTACAATTAAAAACTAAAAAAAAAGTTTAAGATGGCGCCGTGCACATATTCAGAGGCTCGGAGCTCTCTTCTGTCTGTCAATAAAACAACTAATTTTCTTATTCTTTTACCGATTTATTCTTTTGGCAACACAGGTATTATACTCTTAATTTTGTATTAATTAACCACAAACAAAGTGTTAGTTGCAAACCGATGTTATGTTTGTTCACCATTAATGAATTGTCGCACATCTTTTATCTCAAGTAAATACTATGTTTGATACTATATCTGTTAATTCTGTAAACCTTTTTGAACTACTGAAAGAACCACTGTAGGAACTACTGAAGGATCAAATAATGAATAACATGTAAATTACTTATCTTATGTTCGTTCATTGTTAATGAATTGTGACACCATTTATCCCAAGCAGTTAGTATATCTGTTAATTCTACTGAAGGAACTACTAAGGAACTATTGAAGGAACAAATAATGAATAGCACAACATTATGAATAATGAGTGAAATACTGATATCACGTTTGTTCATTGTTAATGAATCATGTTTCATCTCAATTCATCAAGGAACGACTGTGTTTGTGTTTTGTTCATGATTTGTACTTTATTAGTAGCTGACCTACTACATACTTGTATCTCCACAAACAAAGCATTACCATTTGTTTTTATGGCACTCCTATGACCCCTTTATATCACTATGCCAACCTGGCAAAGGCAATTCAGCAATACTACCTGAATAGTTTTAAACAGAAATGGTTGTGAAAATCATTCTGTGTTGGAGAGAGACTCTACTACCATCTAGTGTCAAGTTGGTATAACTCTCATGGTCTCTGCATATTAATGACCCTTCATCCACCCATCAAACCATCCATCCATCCATCCATCCATCCATCCATAGAAAAGACTTTTACATGGGGGAGGGGTCAAGTCAAACAGCTTTTTATTGTCGTTTCACCCATATCGTACAGTTGAAGTACACAGTGAAATGAAAGAACATACCTCCAAGATCATGGTGCTGCGTAATGAAGTGGTGATACATTAATGAAGATTGATGATTGATGAACACTGTTCTGTTATTTACAGGTGCAAAACGTAGCAGGTGTTACAGTGCAGAAATTTGACAGTATATTAATAAAAACAAGCATGACCATGAGTGGATGAAATGAAAAGTAGAAATATATTAATAAAATGTAAGGAATAAATATAAATAAAAGATAATCAGTCTAGTCTAGTGTTAAGGAGTCTGGTGGCTTGAGGGATGAAACTTTTGCACAGTTTGGCTGTGAAGGCCTGAATGCTTCAGTACGCTTTTCCAGATGGCAGGAGGGAACAGAGTTTGTTTGAGGGGTGTGTGGGGTCAGTCACAATGCTGGTAGCTTTGTGGGTGCAGTGAGGGGTTTAAATCTCTGCGATGGAGTGAAGAGAGGCTCCAGTGATCTTTTTAGCTGACCTCCCTGATGTAAGGTCCCGTGATCTGTGATGATGTAACTCCCAAACCAGATAGTAATGCAGCTGCTCAGGCTGCTCTCAATAGTCCTTCTGTAGAACGTTGTGAGGATGGGTGCCGGGAGGTGGGCTTTCCTCAGCCTTTGAAGGAAGTAGAGATGCTGCTGGGCTTTGTTGGCTATGGAGCTGATTTTGAGACACCAGGTGAGGTTCTCCACCAGGTGAAGACCGAGGAATTTGGTACTCTTGGTACTTGACGGATCCGGTACTCCACGGATGAGCCATCGATGTTCAGCAGAAAGTGGTCGCTCATAGCTCTTCTGAAGTCAACAACCATCTCTTTTGTTTATGCTCTGTCCCAGTCTGTTAGCCGCTGCACCTCCTCTTGGTATGCTGGCTCATCGTTCCTGCTGATGAGACCCACCACAGTCATGTTATTGGCAAACTTGATAATGTCATTTGAGCTGTGCATTCTTGCACAGTTGTGAGTCAGCAGAGTGAACAATGGTGAACTGAGCACGCAGCCCTGTGGTGCCCTAATGCTGCTGGTGATGGAGATACTCCTCCCAATCTGGACCGACTGAGGTCTCTCACACAGGAAGTCTAGGATCCAGTTGCATAGGAAGGTCTCTGGGCCCAGCAGGCTCAGCTTTCCAATCAGGTGCTGAAGAATGATTGTGTTGAAGGCTGAACTGAAGTCTATGAACAGCATTCAAGTGAATGTGTCCTCCTTGTCTATGTGGGTGAGGTCCAGATGGAGAGTGGTGGCTATGACGTTATCTATTGAGTGGTTTTGGCGATATGTGAAGTGCAGGGGGTCCACTGAAAGGAGCAGCATGGTCTTGATGTGCCTAATGACAAGCCTCTCGAAGCACTTCATGATGATGGGTGTAAGTGAAATGGGGCGAGAATCATTGAGGCAGGAAAAGAAAATGTCTTTGGCAAGGGGGTGATGGTGGCGTTCAATAAGCACGTTGGACAGATGGTGTTACTCAGGGAGATGTTATAGATGTCTGTGAGAACATCTGCCAGCTGGTCTGCAGATCTGTGCACTCCGCCAGAAATATTGTCTAAAAAAGTAACGTTTTTCCTCACGTAAGCTGAAGTCAGAGAGCTTCGGGTCATTATTAGCAGGGGTGGTTTTCCTCGTCACAGTGTTGTTCTGTGCTGCAAGCCATTAATTAATTAGAACATGTACTTATTTAGGCAGCTTTGATCCTTTTTGGGCTGTATAGAATATGTGCTTTGTCGTCTTAAAAATTGCAAATGGTAAGGAGCTCACGCTTATTACAGCACGTTGCCGCACTCAACATACCAGCTCAGGGATGAGAACCTGAGTGCAGCCACATGGCGGGTGATACCTCAGCACCACACCGGTCTGAATGGACCAGTATGAGTTTTTCCTATTGGCTGAAGTGCTGATCCTGCCACCAACCTCCAAATTTCCCTGTAAGTTGGAGGACCTCCTTATAGGGCTGGATGTAGATTAACATCATACCCAGGATGAAGCAATCACTGGTTAAGGGCCTTTGCTCAAGGGCCCAACAGAGTATGACCACTTGTGGCATTTATGGGATTCAAACCAGCAACCATCCAAACTCTAGGGCAAATTCCTAGCCTCAGAGCCACCTTTACACACCCCTTTACAAATGGACTACATACAAATCCTCATTAGTCTCCCAGTCTGGACACCCACATGATTGTGGGGAAGGTAAAAAAGTGATCACATCCTTTAATGTGGTGTTTCTCAAAACAGTGACACACTCAGAGGGTATTCACTCACTTGCACCCATAGCTGTGTTAACACCAAGTCACCAGCAGGTGTCACCGTCGGACAAAGAAAAGGTTGGACAGAAACCCAGACATTTAACCCACCCGACTGCATGTTGGTTAATTTCCTCGGTCTCCCCATCAGACTGCTAAACTGGCACAGTGGGGATTAATCACATTCATCCATCTTCTATATCCCCTTCTCTTGTTCAGGGTTGCAGGGGGTCCAGTGCTCATTCCGGAAGCAATGTGTGCAAGACAGGGAACGACCCAGGATGGGGCTCTGACCCAGCGCAGGGCACATAACCATGCACACCTACCCAGCTCTAATTCATTTTAGCATCTTTTTGGACACTAAGTGTGGGGAACGGGAGGGGGGGGGCTGGAGTGCCCAGAAGAAACCCCAGAGGGAGAACACAATTTATCACCACTCCACCCTACCAGTGCTAACCACTGCACCAACCTCAAAGCCCATTTTTGAAATACAGTTGTGCATTAGCAGTACTACAACGTCGTTGACCTTGTTTTTAATTTGTTTTGTAAATTGTGCATCAATCCATCGGCGATCTATTTTGGTCACGGTTGTGTGGGTCCTGCAGTATCTCCTGAACATCAGCTGGGTGACGCCTTGGCGTGGTGCCAGTCACAATAGGCAGTTTAGAGATACCAGTCAGTGTAATCGTCTGTTTTTGGGCTGCAGAAGGAAACTGAAGGTACCCACATGAGAAATGCAATGTGGAGAGAATGAATCCCACACTCATACAGAGCATAGGTGGGATTTGACCACATGTGTGTGGTGTGAAACAGTAGTGTGATACACTGAGCCACCCCCTCAGAAGATGAATCAGAATACTTTATTTCTCTTGGGTGGGAAATTTGGGGCTCGTCCAGGATTTGAACCCAGGACCTCTCACACCCTAAAGGAGAACCATACCCTTAGACCAACAAGCCATATTCCTACATTAGTGGTGGCTCTCTGTGTCACCTAATGCAATAGAATCCATCTGCAGCCTGAAAGATATGCCCAGTACAAGTAATGCCTACTACAAGACACGCCTACTTGATAGTAAAGTCATGCTACAAATCACACATATTACATGATTTGATAGACCTGAAATGAAATAGGAAAGTTTAAGATCAACTGCACTCACAATCAATAAATGAACTGAGGACAGATGTATTGATAAAGGTGTTAGGTCTACACCTGTAGACTTATCCAATAATTAAAAATTTTAAATGAACAATTATTTAGGTTAGGCAGGCTAATGGATAAGCTACATAAATAAAACAGCTTTTTTAGCTGAGTTGAGGTAGCCAAGTTATTACCATGTCCACAGAAGGTTAAGATTAAAAAGAGATGTGCAATATTTTATTACTGTGTTATTTTAAAAACGCTCCCTGCTACATGATATGCCCCAGGACATGCCACTCGTCTTACAATCCGCAGACAGATCCTCCTCGCCTAATGGATTGAAGGAAACATATTTTTCTAGTCAATTATTGCTTTTTTTTCTCTCTCTGCGTCTTAAAAAAAAGACAAAATACACATTTATTTAAGTTTACAACTTCCACGCGTCCTACGATAAGTACTCCTTCATATCACCAGCAGATGGCGATGCTGCCTTACACTTCACGCATATGACTCGTCTGCGTCAGATGCCTGCATTGTTTCACTTCACTCCTAATCCATTGACATCTGCGCTTCCTGTTTTGAAGGACACAGATGAAGTCAGCGGGCTGATTACACACTTGTGCGCTTTGCTTTTGAAATGGAGCCAGCTTTGGCATTTTTTTAATAATCCAACTCCCAAGTCAGATCTCAGGCTTGTCATGCAGTTTGTGTGCTGTAGGGCTGTTTACTAGATCTGATATCTTTAGGTGATGTGATTCAGTGTTTGAAAAAGAGCACTTATGAACCAAGGGTCTTGCTTAAGATGGGTGGGCTTGCCTGGCAGGTCTTCAGTCTGTTTTTAATTTTTCATTACGGAATATTTAGAAGTGTTTTAAAGTAATAAAATAACAAGCTAAATGCATTCAAAATCAAATGTTGCATGTAAACAGCACGGAGCTCCGTGTGAACGATAGCGATCCTTCCAAATTTTGTTGGGCACTTGATCTTTGGTGCGTAAAAATGGAAAGGATGCTGAGTAAGGAAGGTCATGCAGGGTGGAGAAGAATCTCATGAGGCGTGGTGAAGGAGGAGTGTGCAGGCAGCCCATGGGTCACAGGGAACCATAGACAGTGCTATTAGCGGGACCCTGTGGCAGTTATTTATTATGCATTATTGTGTGTTAATTCACTGCTGCTGTGCGGATGGGTTTTGGCCTGTCGAACGATGAGTACATTTTTTTTTTGAGGACTACACCTGACATAGACACTCTTTAAACAACTGCAGGACAGAGGTCATGGAGCATTAAATTACAGGGCAATATGTCAGTTTCTGGTTTGGAACAACATCTGCCCCTGAGATAAAATACTTTTAGCCTCAGCAAAAGGAATCCTGGAATCCATAACAGAAAAAGATAATGCTTTCAACTCGGACTTGGCGTTGTTTATGAAGTTTTATGAATTTTTCTTTAATACAACAAAGCACATTAACACTTGGAAGCACAGAAATTGGTGCTTTATTGATACACACACATATAACACTGGCAGGGTGTTTAGTCGCTATAACTTTCTGTCCATTATTCCATCCATTATACACCCATGCATTTAGAATTGTGTCCCAAGGGTGAAATCCATATATTGGAAAATGGGGAAGAGTGGAGACTGGAACTGGTTTGGGGCTAAGATTCAGCCAGCCTGGCAGGGTTTTCCTTGCCTCATTGACTGGTTGCTTGTGTTGATGCTCTTCTCCTCCGTGCTGATGTGCAGGTCTCTTTGGAGAGGAGTGCTGCCCTCTACTTTAGGTCTGTTGCTGTGGCTGTTGAGCCATAAATTAAACAACTTACTGGACACAGTGTAACTTTTGGCTGCATGTGAGATTGTGTCTGATAAGCTGGTTTGTCGGGACACTAAACGGTTGAGCATCTTTCCTGAAACGGTGTTTCTCCCATTTCTGGAAACTCTAAGACTCTGTTAGCTAGAAAAAGATCAAATGTATGTTAATACTATTTTAACATATTTTGACACCATATTAAGAGCTTGGCCATTCCATGGACATTTGGTGGCCGTTGTTTTATTTTTTGTTGGACTCCTGCGTTTTCGGTCGTTGGCCTCCTCCCCCATTGCTCCCCCAGCTTTGGGAACTGCGCCGGAGGTCCTCTGTTGCTCTCGTTGGGTTCGTTCCAGGACAGGGTCAGACAGACAAGATCTTCCAAGCACTGAAACGTGTGCGTGCGTCTCTCCCTGCTTCGCGCCGGAGATGCACGGACACCATCTGCCTCTTAACTCCTCGCACCATCTGCATCCGTGCCGCAGATGCATCCCCTCCAAACTGTCCTCGGCACATCTGCAGATTGAAAGAGGTCATCGCGTCACGTCGAGGAGGTGACAGAGAGCCTAGAGGCCCTCGCATGAGGAGGGATGGTGGATTCTCATCTTCTCAGGCTTCCCAGTGACCACGTGAAAAGATTCCTGAATGTTACATCTTTCTCACCCCACTATGACTAACGACTTAACAAATGCTAATGATGAGGCACTGAGCATACGTGAAGTCTTATATTTGTCAGGCAGGTTTATTGCATAGTGTTGCATAGGGGTAGAAATGTGGCCACCAACATTTATTGTGGCGGCTGGATAGAAACTGTGATTTATTTTCACAAGCCTGTGGGTGAAATGCAATACACGAATCACATTTAGACCCTAATGTAATTAGGGACGCGACGCTTTGAGAGCATGTAAGCTGCAAGAGGGCTTCCTGTTTGGAGTCAGCCCTACTTCAGGACGAATTCTTTTGTGATTTCGAGGAAAGGCGGTGAGTTTAATCTGTCGCCATCACGCCGAGGCATGTTGACCTGTGCAGTAGCTCATCTCGCATCTTACTTTTAAAGGTCAGTGACTCTGCATCGTGCTCTTACTTATATATCCACCAATATGACCTGGCTCCTCGCTTCTGGCTCCTAGCTATTAAACTGTTATTTTTATTCAGTTTGAATTTCATCCCATTTTATGTTTATAGGATTTAATAGATACGGGATATTTTTCTAGACTGTCATCATCATTTGTTTCCTCTGAGTTCTGCTTAACGGACCGCTTTCCTCTTTCTTTTCGGCAGCGCAGTGCTTTGTGAAATATCACAGTGAGCCGCGTATACGGAGTGAGAAGAGAAATGACTTTGAGGGGGTTATTGGTATGAAAAAGCCCGAAACACAGACTTGGTAAAGCTGCGCTGCCGATGGTGGAGGCAAGACGGTACCAGCATTTCCCATATCGCAGCTGCACAGAGTAATGATTTATTATGTCACAGCCCCATAAATGCAGCTAGCAAAGTCTAACCACAACAATCTGTCAGGGTTAATAAAGTGACAGGAGCTCATATTTAATTCCTTGAATACATTCAAACAACCATTTCAAATTTCGCCAGTCCCCATATGAAAATATGTGCATTATTCTAAGGGAATCTTTAAAAAGCAGTCAAAATGTACACTTTTTAAAGTTTCAGGCCAACCGTGACGACAACTCATGTACAGAGCTGTGGTGCTTTTGTGATTAATGGTGATGGTGATTTAATGATTTTGTACCGATTTCACAGGACGTGGTTATGTGTCCCTATAAGATGTTTGGCTTTTTTGTAAGATAGGAACATTGTTTAAAGCTTCAACGGGCATTTCAGATGGAAAAATTTATAAGGGAAAAAAAACACTAAATCTGTTACATATCAGTAAATTTTATGTATCACATATATTAATGCAACTTATTTTTTATCAGCGATGTGCATCTTTATGTGATGGGTGAGAGGTGAATAGTCTTGTCCCCATTCTAGCTGTTGTCCTTCTGCATTTGATTGAAATGTGTTTACCTTCAAAAGTTTTCCCACACTCGAGGGAAGGGGGCCCAGAGATTTGTTTTTATTAAAAAAATTGGAGCCATCGCCATTAAATGGAGGTTACGTGAAAACGTGCGCTAAGTGGTCTAGCATTGCCAGCCCCCCACGTCCCAGGACGGGCGCCCCCCCCACCCTAGGCCCCTCACATTTGTATTAGTCAGGGGCTTCAAAAGGGGGCCCCCAGGCTTTGATCCTCTGTCTCAGAGCGGAAAGCATCTTTCTGATATATTGTGTTGAGGAAACCAAAGGTTTTGCCGCCTTATGCTAATATGTCCAAGCTAATCACCCTTCCCAATTACAAGATTTATATTCCTAAATGCTGGACTATTGCTTGGGTGTCCCACCCCCTGGGGAAGCAGGATGGCCTCTGTGTCCATGGATTGAACAGGTCTTGATCCTGGATGGCAGGACGAGGGGAGAAAAACATGAAAACACTTCTTTAGCTGGGCCCTTCTGAGACGCAGCCGCCAGACCTCTGATAATGAGGGTCCCTTTTCAAATGAAAGGATGTTTTGGGAAGTTTGCAAGCGTCTTCCCGCTCTGACTGGCAGACGGAGCTGCTGTCCCCTCACGTCTCGCTGGAAGACGGTAGCTCCTGTGGGCTTTGCCGTTTTCTCCTGGAGTCGCCTAACATGGAATAATTGAATAGTGATTCTTTATTCATTCTGTTT
>JAABNY020000039.1:15827505-15844835 GCA_015164015.2 Brevimyrus niger
GGGTCTTACCAGGGAATTATATAAATGTAACATCACCTCCCTTGACTTAAACTCCACACACCTAGAGATATAACCCATCGGTTGGGTTTACGGCAGACGTGCAGCGATTTGGGCTGAAGAGAGCATCCAGGAACAGCTGGATGCAACACACAAGTACTCTGAGATATGTGGTATGATACAGTACTGTCTTTATACACGCAACATGATTTAAAGTAAAAACGCAATTGATAAATTCATGAGGATCATGAAATGACCCCAAATAAGTCACATAATTAGAACATTAACCAAGCTCCTCCATTGTACTGTGATAACACTTTTCTACCTATGTTTTCTTCAACATTAAAAGTCACAAGGTGGTGGCAAAAGCGTGCTTCAGCCCAGAATGCGCAGCGCAGACCAGTAGGGGAGTGTGGGGGGACAATGGTATTGTGTTTGGTATGAGGCAAATGGGCTAAGTGTGAGTACATGCTAACAGAAAACAGGAATGTACTATTGGTCATGCACACAAACGAATAGAAACGCATGTCCAAAGACACACCAGCATGTCTTTCAAAAAAACCAAGACCATAAACTAAAATTCGTAATTCCAACTGAAAGTCAAAGCCGAAATCTAAGCTGAAAGAAATGTCACTATCTTGTTCTTCAGCCAGAATCCCGATCGAACTCTCCTCTTTGTTTCCTGCTAGGCTTTCCGTCATCTAGAGAAGTAGTCAGTTCTTCCCTTGAAGTAGGCGGGACGTCCTTCCGTTGGGAAAACTGGAGGCTTTACTTAAGGCCTCTAGCTCATAAGATGTGCAAAAATTGTCAAATCAAGCCCCAGTGACCAGGGGTCATATTAGTAATCACCATAGGATTTTGTAGGTTACACGCAGGGGAGCGCCTTATTATCTTACAAATATTGATGTTACAGGGCAGCAAACTAAAAACTGCTAACTCGATGTTGGTGACATCACCACCGCTGGCTTTCACTGTTGACAGGCTAAATTCATTTGAATCTCATCCAAGGGACTTCAGTGACCAAGGCCCATCTGTTTACAGGAAACAAGCTCTCTTGCATGCCAGTGTTTAGTGTGCCATAGCATGTGTGCCTTATGCAAGATTTAGTAATCGTGCATGCTTTGCATTCCCTGAAGGGAGTTAATAGTGCTTAGAGGCACGGTAAAGCCAAAGCTCTCTCCAGACTGATGTGTAACATGTTTTTATGGGACAGAAATCCATACACACTTCAGTCTGCTGATTTGGGGACTGACATAACAGAGCAGGTTCGTCTGGATGGCCGCAGAATGAACTATGTCCAATGTGCCTGTCATATTAAGTGTCTTTGGGTTGTCTGTTTTGGGCTGGTCTTAGACAGAGTTATCTCAGGACAGTCTGAGAAACACAGGACCGAAAATATATTGTGAAAATGGGCTTTGCACAACAGTGTACTTAAGAGAAGAGACCCTTTCACTTGGAGACTGTGGCCTTGGTTACAAAATACAGAATACAGAGGCACAGGATGGATGACTGATGACATTTTGAGTTATACAGGAGATAGAACTGCAGGCAAAAATTATATAATCGCCACACTTAGTGAATGTTCATCTCTCAAATTAAATTAATATTAATGACTTAATTTTTGTCTAAATCAAGTAGATGAAAAGAATAAAATTGGAATCAAGTAAGAAAAAAACACAATTATTACTTTGTTGCTTCTCAGGCTTTTATGACGGCCTAAATTCTTGGAGGCATGGACTTCACTAATAAAAAACAATTTTCTACATCAAGCTAGTTCCATCATTCTCAAATAGCAGTTGAAAGATCAGCTTTGCAGGGTGCGGCCTTGTCAAGTTTTCCCATGTGATTGAAGAAGACCTGAAGAAAAACTTTAGCACTCTTTGCTCTGCGGCAAGATTCATTATCTTCCTGAAAAATGCCTTCAAACCTATTTTCTATTGAAGGAATGTGAAAAGTGTCCAAAATTTCAATGTGTACCTGTGCATTGACTGATGAGGTAACGATTGCCATCTGCCCTGGTCCTTTACCTACTGTAACATGCAACCCCATATCATAAATGATTGGGAAAGTTTGCGTGTTTTCTTCAGGCAGTCGTCTTTATATGTTTCATTACAATGGCACCAGACAAAAGTTTTGGGATCATATCCTTGGCCAATGCAGATTTGTGATTCATCACTGAATATCACTTTTATCTAATCACCCACAGTCCATGACTGCTTCCCATTAAGCCACTGTAACCTTGTTTTCTTCTGCTTAGGTGTTAGTACTGCTATCCATTTGGGTTTTCTGTACGAAAGTCCCATTTCTTTGTTTTTCTTAAAGAACATTGACTCCTGTTCCTGCCCATTTGTTTCTCATTTGTTTTGCTCTGCATTTTCTATTCCAAATATTTCAAGGCATATTGCTTTGAGTTTTCTATCCTGACACTTTGACGTCTTTCTTGGTCTATCTCGCCTTCCATTTTGTTTATAGCCGTACCAATTTTTTGACACAGCTGACTGGGAACAGCCAACATCTTCTGCCGCACTCCACTTTGCATTCCCTTCTTGATTATAATCTTTTCCATTGTTTCAGTTGACAGATCTCTTGTTAAGGCCATGTGTCCTTTCAATTAGCCAAGTCCAACAGCTTGTTAATGTCTCTAAGCACAGTCTTTAAACTGCAAATTAATTTGCATGTTTACATGTGCGCTAGTATTTGTTTTAGAAATGCAACTTACAGGGTGATTCCATAGTTATGTATTTTTTTAACCTCGAGTGATTCCATAACTTATAACTTGATCTGGACAAAAATATGCCATTGATTATATTAATTTAAACATAATGTAATTTGTTTGAGCCATTTTTCATGAAGCCTGAATGTTTGACGCATAAACAAGAATTTTGTGTCATATCTGTGATTTGTCCATGTGCTACAGAAGAGAAACGCTGGGTGAGTATCCTCTAAGTGTGGAGGTCTTTATGTTTCAGTCAACGAGGAAGAAAACAACGCCTATAATAATCGGCACATCTGTTTTCCGTGAAGCAAAGTTGAAACTTATGTGGCATTGCATTGTGGTGAAGCCGTGCCACAGGGGCATCAAAGTATCTGAACTGGATTTACCTCAAGGAACCTTTTCATGTTCCAGTATGAAGCAATATTCTGTTATGTTCTGAACGTTTCCACTGCTCATTAAAACCTTTTTTTTCCATGTAACCCTTCCCCAAAATAAGCTCAAATAATGTTTGGATTTCTTGATTAGCTTGTATAATCAATACCTGTGATTTGCTGAATTATGGGAATCTTCTGAGAACCCATGGTCAGGAAGATGGGCAGGGTTTTCCAAAAGGGCCGTTGATGACTTCTGTTGATTAACTCCTTTTTTGATTGCCGATGAACACATCAAGTCTACAATACTTTATTTCACTGTAAACTGCAGGAATATTAGCAAATTCTGTTTTAATAATTTTGACTATACTTTAGTGGATTCTTTGATGTTTTATAGATACCGATTCGCTAGAGCAGTTAAAGGATTTTGGAGCTCACGGGAGTTTTACTCATACAATAATGTTTTGAGGCAGAACCAAGATTGGTTGGTCTGCCTCCTCTAGTTGCTTGGACCTACCTCCTTTACCCTCTGATTGGTTACCTCTCTGAACCAGTCATTTTTCGTTCTGCCCTCAGAATATTTTTGTGTAAGACTCCCATGACTGAATTTGGAACACACAGCTATGTGGGCAATGATGGGAACAGGCTCTCCTTCACTGAGTGAGACATTTACCCAAGTAGCTTAAAAGTTCTGCACTTCAGGTGATGGATGTTACTCAACTGTGACTATAACCATTTTTGGCCCTCCTCATAAATGAAAGTAGAAGTATGTAGCAGAGACAGAGACATAATGCTTGTTTTAAAAGAAATGTATTGAACTGTCCTGCCAGCAGGTTTTTTGTACTTTGTACTGGATGACCCTGCAAGTACGGCTGTCATTGCATCTTGATTTCTAACCCTTTTTCCTTTTCAAGGCACCAACCCTTTTCAATGTAAGACTGCTCTGCAAATCCGTCATACATTATGAATAATGAATAAAAATATAGTTTTATTAAGCCAGCATATGTAATATGGTGCTGAATTCTATTACAAATATATACAATTTACATGATAAACCATTTAAAATAAATATTTGTTTTACTTTATATATTTAGTATTACATTTTCTATACTTTTATACTAGTTTATAATGAAAGGAAAAGCCATATATATCAACAGGAATTTCTCTTTCTCCAGTCATAAATGCAAAAGCATTTCCCGATTGTCAAAGGCGGCCGTACTCTCCATTGCGTGTGTTCTGCTGTGGTGAATGCCTGTGCATGCGTTAGAGCATGTCTCTGGCTTCCAGTCCCTGGGGCAAGCATGCTAGCTGTCATTGGGCTGACGAGGGATGCCCCCTGCAGAGGAGGGAATTAGGAGGCAATGGACCCGTGAGCTACGTGCGTGTGTCGGCTATTGGTCTGGATTTGGGGTGGCGCACAGAATCTGCTGTTCCGGTCCTCTTGATATGAAAGTTAGTTATAAAAAGCATCAAAAGACATGGCAGCATCTAGTATGTGATGTTTAGGTCTTTATTTGTTTTGCTGGTAAAATTGAGGAAAAACTAAACTATAAGTATATGTTGATTTTGTAGACACAATAGGGCAATAAAGCTTCATGCATATATATTTCAATTCACTGCTGTCTTTGTGCAGGGGTGCTTCTGAAATTGATTTGATGATTTTGGAAAATGATTTTTGTACTTTTAGGTATTAATTCTGTAAATGTTCTTTGAGAAATTCAGACTTCATCATTAAGTAGAAATATTTTCTTATGTATGACCTTTTTCTCAGATTTGAATAGTTTTGGTAAACTGTGTCTCAATCTTCAATAAAACAGTGCCTGGTAAACATGCATCTCTCAAAGTGATATGAGGTTATCTGCAGTACTTTCAAAATTCACTTTATTTCACTGATTTACCCTTTAGAATGTGATTTCTCACATAATTCCTTTGGAACTGTCTCAGCCACCGAGTTAAAAGAATTCACTAAGGCTTCGTGTTGTAATATAAAGTGCAGACAGTCAGACCATTAACATTTGATAAATGGCCTCATAACCTGTTGACTCATAAACAGTGGATTGAAATGAATGATAGCAGTATTCCGTAAAAGGAAAATGGCCACGTAAGAATTCTTAAATGTTTCTCCATCTACATTGCTACAATGCAGCTATAGTTCCTGGGGTGGTGTGCAGCTCGCTGGGCTGTGACCCTGTGCCCATGATCGGAAGCTTGTGAGCTCAAATCCCATGATTGGCAGAGTATTGCATGGTCCTTGACCTCAACTGCTGCAGGGATGCTGGATGACCCTGCTCTCTGAATCTCATTTGCACGCTACTTTCGACAAAACCATTTTAAAACGTGTAATTGTGCCTTTAATTTAGGTATACCAGCACGATCTGTATAGACATATTTCAGACACTTATTTTTCATGAGATTCATATAAATGGAAGCAGCAGGAGTCCTGCTGTTTATGGACAAGAATCGGCCTTAGGGTGTAGGTCTGGGACTGTCCTGTAGAAGTCTGGACTTCAGATTGGGGGTGTCCCAAATGCCTGGGGAGGGAAGTGAGCCTCACCGTGCAGGAAGTAGCTCATCCTATATGGTCAGTGGATCTCATCTGGGCCCAAAGTTGGCTGTGCTGAGTCGGGCTTAAGGCTGGGTGGCTGCAGCTGTTTGTCACAGCTTGACTCGGGTGGAGTTTTGAAGCATTAATTGTCTTATATCGGCTTCATTTGTTATCCTTTACTGGCTTGGAGGATTGTCTGCAGCGATGATCTGGCAGGGAGTGTTTTTAAGTTGTCTCTTTATTCTTTTGGCTTCTTACTGTTGTGATGATATTGTGAGGGGGGGGGGGGGTTGTGTAAGAAGTAACAGGGTCTGCTTCCTGGTTTTATATGGGTTCTCTCTTCAGTGGGGTATTGAAAAACACCTCATTGTTCCTTGGAAGAGGACAGCATAGATGACACAGGTGGAACCAATAGTATTTTTCTCCATAAAGAGGTTGATGAATAACAGTCCGATACCCTCAAAGGCCTTTGCACGCTGTGCTTGATGTCTCCCTCAGCATGAACTTCAGGTAAACATTTATTATGGGTAATATAATTTATCATCTCATCACTATGTACTATGTTGATTTACCTTTTAAGAATAAACCAGTAGTGGGTAGCAAATTTAATGAGTACTTTCATCATCAACTGTTTCTTTAAAATATAGCTTTATATAGTACCAGTGTTACATTAAAAATACTTTAGATTTGGCATTTGCAATGTCATTAACAGAATTCTTTCAGTGAAGTATATGAATTTGTATATGAGATATTAGGTCATTTTTAGTCTTAGTTTTCCTTGAGAAATTTATTATTATTAATATTATTATTTGGATAGCGGTGACATGCTTTACTCAGACTACTAAAGGGCTTTAGGGATGGCTTGTCCTCCCTGTCCAGATGTTGCATTATGCAGATTTAGCTGCCGTCGTGTGTCAGGAGCAGCGGCAATGATCAGCAGACTGTCTCCATTCAGTTAGAGTTAACCGCTAAACTGTGTGCTGAGTCCACGCCTCTCTCTCCTTCCCAGTGACTCTGCTGTTCGGCATTTGTTCCCACCGGAGTCTTTGCTAGGTCCGATTATCCGCAGCTGGAACGGTTTAAAGATGCCAACTCAGATAACCCTGGGACAGAAACCATAAAGCACACTTTTTATGTGAATATGAAAACTCAGTGTTAGGTGGATACTGATGATGACAGACAGCGTACCTCCTGCTTTGGGTTAAAACTTGTTCATTCATGGAATTATATCTGCATATTACACAGTTCGTCTCGCACAGAAATGTCATCACAACTGTTAAGAAATTTATTCTAATGTTACTACAGCAATAGAGCTCTCATCTATTGCAATATATTAAACCTGGAGGTTCACAGATTAATATTTAAATTCTGTTTGGGCTTTGAATGTCTTGGAGGCGAGCTTGTGCAGCACGAGATGCCTAACATTGTGGAGCAAACAACGGGAGCCTTTACCTAAAGAACAGCTTCCATCCTTACTGGACCTTAAACTGTGTGTATTTGGGGACTGGACAAGATAAAGGAGCCAGAACTCAACTTTCCACTCTGTCCTCTAGAATTTACCATGAAGGTCCAGTGATGTTTAGATCTGGTGATTAATGAGACCCTGAGATGCGTTTGACTTAACCATGGTGTTTATAAAACCACTTTTGAACTTTTAAAGCTGTATTTATGGGGACATAAAAAAATTTGGCATATATGGGAATTTTTGCACCAGAGAGTGCACGGGGTCCTTTAAAATGACTTCATAGACCGTGGCTATTTTGCAGCGTAATCAATGGACCAAGTGCCTTGTGCGCGACGGCAGCCCATAACATTACAGGTCCAGCATTGTGTCTAACAGGTGGCAGCAGACACTGTGGTTGGAGGCATCATTTGGCTTTTTTCCTAAAGCAAACTCATCCAGATGAGTAACACACGAGTCAGCAGACCATGTCGTTATATCCTATTGCTTAGGGGTCCAGGTCTTCTGCTCTTTATACCATGTTATGGTTCTCTGTGCATTTGCCATAGAGGCAGGAGGTCTCAGAACAACAGCCCTGTCATGAGTAAAAGGCGCATGACGTAATTGTTGTTCAGACTGAGTCATTGAGATGTTGATTCAATTCTGTGGTAATTTATGGGGCCGCAGTTTGCTGGCATTGAGCAATTATCCTGTTAAGTGTCTATCTACACTTTGTCAGCTTTGACTCGGAATAACTGGCCCTTGTTGCCCATGCAAGTCGCTCACATTTGGATCGTGTTGTGGTGATTTTTAGCCCTGTCTCCAGCCACGTTAAGTCATTTTGCAGCTTTTGTGACTAACACACCTGCTCTTCGGCCCTTTTCGGCGCTCCGATAGCCCCTCGCGTTCTTACTGAAGGTCACATGTCTAGCTGCTGACTCCACCCCAGACACATGCTCCTTACCTTAACGTGAGGAGCTGCGTATGTAATCCAGTGCCTTCAGTCACTGTCCCTTTCCACGTGGGGCCTCCGTCGATGCACATAACCCCTAAATACCAATTTAATTTCAAGAAAATGGTTCAGCAGACCCTTTTTTTGCACAGGTGCATAAGGTTTATCAGACAGGTCCTTAGGCAGATGTCAGTGGGGAAACCCAATAAAACAAAACAGATATAAAAAGAAGGTGGAAGGAGAAAAATCTAGGCTTTCATTTTCTCACAGGAAATGGTCTGTTTTATATATACACACACAAACACACACAGACACACACACAAACCGACATACAATTATCTAGTAATGCTCCTGAAAGCAGTCATATGAGAGTGTCCTGGCGTTTGCTAATCGCTGCGGCCCTGTCAGGTAGCTGCAAACAGAATGTTGATGCCCCTTGGCCTTTCCTCACCCTGGTGTCTCCACCCAGCTCTGAACGGCTGCTCTCTACGGCTTCGCTTGAACTGTTTTGGCTAAAAGCCGTTTGCTGGGACCTGACTCCCCATTGCCAGCTTGCTTTCTCTTTCCCTTAAAGCACTCTCTGTTTTATTGAATGTATTACAATATGGGTCATGCTACAGTAGTGCTAAAAATTGGAGGGTTATATATGTATTTATTATTTTTCTGAAGTATTTACAATTTTTTTATTTTTCTTGGAATGTTACACAATCTCCACCTTTGGTGCAATGAAATCTAATGGAGTATTTTAAGACGGAGGTTAAGTTTGTAACCACTCAATCACAACCAAAATAGTTTTCCTAATAATAAATTTTACTATGTATGTTTTTGTGCGTTGGGGAAGATAAAAGAGAGATATTAGTAGTTATAAATGAAAGACAACAGAAGGAGGAACAAAGGAGAAAGTTAACTGGGAGGGGTATATTGGTTCTTAATTGGCCAGGATATCCCTGTATTAAACCAGTTCCCAGTGTGGCACTCCATATACCCCACAGACCCCAGCAGCCTGGGCTGACCGTGCACCGTGGGCAGGCCAGAGGGAGAGACATGGAGACCCCCAGGACAATATTTCATCCATGACACCCCCACCCATGACACGCCCACCCTAGGCATGCCACATGCCCCCCCCACCGCCAGAAGCAGAGTATGTAGGGTGGCCCAATCCCGCATGGGAGAGATCAGTAGGTGAGAGGGTGGTCACTTGGGCCTCCTCCCCAGACTAGCCCTGTGAGCCTCCTCCCCAGACCAGCCCAGTGGGCCACCTTCCCAGACCAGCCCTGTGGGCCTCCTCCCCAGATCAGCCCAGTCGGCCTCCTCCCCAGACCAGCCCAGTGGGCCTCCTCCCCAGACCACCCCAGTGGGCCACCTCCCCAGACCAGCCCAGTGGGCCACCTCCCCAGACCAGCCTAGTGGGCCTCCTCCCCAGATCAGCCCAGTGGGCCACCTCCCCAGACCAGCCCAGTGGGCCACCTCCCCAGATCAGCCCTGTGGGCCTCCTCCCCAGACCAGCCTAGTGGGCCACCTTCCCAGACCAGCCTAGTGGGCCTCCTCCCCAGATCAGCCGAGTGGGCCACCTCCCCAGACCAGCCCAGTGGGCCACCTCCCCAGATCAGCCCTGTGGGCCACCTCCCCAGACCAGCCTAGTGGGCCTCCTCCCCAGACCAGCCCAGTGGGCCATCCCAGGTGCACTGGGTCACTCCCCCCTTCCTTAGCCAGAGGCACAGGCAGAAGAACCAGTCACTGAACCCCAGACAGGGAGATCAGGGAGGGAAACTAGGATGTAACGGAGGTGACAGGACTGGGGGACTAGTGAAGACCATACTGCATAGAAGGGACAGTAGGGGGATGAGAAGAATGAAAAGAACAAAGAAAAAGGAGAAGGTTGAATAATAAAGACAGGATTGTATTTATATGTGATTGTTGTGGATGATGAGAGCTGAGCCAAGAAAAAAAAATAAATTAAACAACATATGTATTTGTATACATGGCGATACACACACACACACACACACACAGGTGTGTAATTATATGTTTGTGGGAACACTCCATTCATATTTAGGAGGGAAACTCTAACCCCAACATGACGACTTTAACCCCTCCCCAGCCCTAACCATAACCACAAGTAACCAAACGGAATATAAGACTTTTGGCATTTTTAGATTTTTGATTGCATTCACAGATCTTTGTGGGGACCTGAAAAATGGTCCCCACAATGTAAAAAAAAACTGCTTTCATTTGGTCTGTGACTGCAATCAAAAAACTGAAAATGCCAGAAGTCTTGTATTTTGTTTGGTTATTAATTGTTAAGGTTAGGGCTGGGTAGGGGTTAAGGTTGTTATAATTGACACTTGTGTGTATGTGTGTGTGTGTGTGTAAGGACTATGCATTGTATGTTTAATGCCTTTGTAGCATTTAGCTCTAGCTAAGGTAGTGTCAAAATGCATTGTCCTTGAAGAGTAGTTTGCCATTTTTCTTCAAAGTTATATTTTTTCCCATAAATATGTATTCTATCATCAGACTGGTCCAGTGATTCAAAGTGAGTACGCTTTTAGATTTCCAGTTTCGAAGAATTACTTTTTTGGCGATACAGAAATAAGTAAATTGTGCTTACATTAGGTGTCTGTCTGTGTAAGATCTCCAAGCAAACAAAGTGGGTTTTTTCCTCCTGGATGCTGCACGTCGAGTCTCTTTCGCATCTTCTGGATCTTTTCGAGTCCCCCAGTGAGGCTTTTCTCATGGATCTCCCTGCTAGGCGAATTCCTTGGAGCCAGAACTGCTGGCTGTGCTCCTCCTGCCCTACTTTCGTAGGAAACTGTGAGCTGCGCTCGGGCTGCATTTTCCTCAGTAAAGTCACAGGACTTGCCAGTGATGCTGAAAGGGCTTCCAGCAAAGGCGTAATAAACAGCTGGCTCTGGATAAGACATTATAGCCCACAGACAAATCTCCACACTGGAGATGACATCTAAAGACTCACGCCCTCTGATATGTTACATAATGTGTTTATACCAAAACAGTTAAAGTTCAGTGTTTTGAAAGACAGTGCTGTGCTATTTTCATATTATTCTCTAGTCACACCTGCATGGACCAGGATGCCAATTGTGGCTTCACTGATGCAGTGCCTTAGCCTTCGCATGCTGACACTAGCCTGTGCACAAAATTGATCCTCTCGAGTTTTCTAACCGATCTCCAATTGCTCATCAGCGCTCTGCTTCACAAACAAGCTCGTAATCCAAATATGGCAGCAACCGGATGCCATAATGCTGCTTGTGAGGGTTCGCCAATTCTACGGCAGAAACCCTAATTCATGTCCCTTCAACCAGGCCAAGGGACTGGGTGCTAGGGCAAGCCAGAGACACGTGGCCCCTGTCACCCACAAGGCTGTAAATGTCACCTGTGATGTCTTGTTCCACGGGGCGCGGAACAGGGAGGCAGCACAGGAGTTGAACATGAGATTTAATTTGGGAAACCACACCCAGGAACATGAAAACATACTGGAACGCGGACTTAAATACACACAACTAGAAACAGCTGATAACGCAGGGATTCCACACGAGGAAGTGATGGGGGCGTGGCACACAGGAGGAGCGTCACAAGCAGACATGTGAGGCCTTTTTCAGTAACATTTTTGTGGCACTAAACAGAACTTCCATCTCTGTCTGAGCGACATCTGGAAAGTATGAATGTTTGCTGAAATTTATTCAGTTTTAACTGAGATCACTTTAAGCACGCGTTTAATTTGTGTACTCGTGTGGTCCTGAATTAGAGCTTTTGCAACACAAATGTGAGCTTGTAGTTTTTATACACAGTATGTAATTGTAGTGTTCTTCAAGCTTCTGCTCAGGTGTCTCTGTTAATCAGTGCTTTCCATACAAAACCCACCAAAAACATTCTGCGGTTAAAGACACACGGTGGCAATACTGAGCTGGACGTCCGCGTTTGAAGTTACCGGTGTCCCTGAACATGAATGGAGGTCTCTCCAGTAAGCATGTTTTATGACAAAGCGCAACCCTTGCCAGCTGGTTGCTTTACATGTACAGGTCAAGCTCTTTGGCAGCCGGGACTCTTCTCTGCTGGGAGGTCTTCTGAACGTGTAGACCATCCCAGCATAAATCACACTTTCACAATGCAGTCATAAAAAAGCAGTGCAGGTCACTAAGGATTCATGGGAGTGATAACAAGCACTCTACTATTTCTAGAACCAAAATAGAATTAAACAAATAAAAATCACTCCTAAAATATATGATAAAAAGCAAGTTGTAATTACTGAACATCTTCCTTGGCATTGTAACGATCACTGTCTTGACTATTTTGATATTGAAATTCTTTAAAATTTTAGTACTGCCATTGCTTCTGTGATTACAGGCATGAATCTGGCTTTATGAGTTCTCTTTCTAAATGTCTGGTGTCTTCCCATGAAAATCATTATACATACCCAACCTTTTTATTTGAATTCTGTGCTTTGCTGCATAATTTGCCTTAGTAGTTGGAGAAAGCAGATAGAAAATAGGTGTTTTTTCTTTGTAAAAATTAAAAGTGATGTAGTTTTATCACTAGTAAATAAAAATAAATAAATAATAATTAAAGAATCAGTTTAACAGGATGCAAGTTTATAAATATCTCAGAAGAGACCATGGCAAATCTTAGACTGTATACAGCCATACTTGACCCTCCTTCATGCATAATACTCTGGGTTTTGCCCTTGTTAGTGCAGTCATGGGGTTGGCAAAGTTAAGGTTCTGGAAAAACCTGCATTAGAAACTTGCAAACTACAGGAAACACTGTGTGTTTGAATGAGGATGGAATATATTAATCTAAAATAGTTTTAACTAGACCATAGTTTTAACTAGGGCATTTGGAAATGCAAAGAAATGGCGTGGCTCCAACATGACATTTGCATTTCTCTAACTTAACATACGACCAATTTTTCCACAATCACTGTAACAAAAACCAAACATATGTTCAAGCATAAATGACAACGATATTGTCAAGGTTAAAGATGACATACATGTTTGGCATGTTTGGTACATAGTTGATGAATGCCTGGAATGTGGACTGGACATTAGCTAGCGTAAAAGGTGTAGCTAAATATTTCCATTGTCCCATGGTTGTTTAGAAGACAGTCCCTGGCAGGTGTACCCATGGAATTTAATGTACTTAGAAGATCATGATAGAAGATCTTCACTGACAGATGTAGGATGACAAGACCCTCTGGAAAGACGATGGCATTAATGGAAACACTACAGCTCACATTTTTACTGTCGTCATTAAGGCCACAATATTCTGTCGAAGTCTGTAGGCCTCACCCAGTCAGAGTGAGCAAACAGAGTCCTTTGCCTTGGTCGTTAGCTTCTTTTTCACTATTTGTTAATATGTGGTAATCAACACCTGCACATTGCTGCCACCATCTGTACTTGAAAATCTATGGCATATATTACAGCAGTAAAATTACACTAACCCAGTCTAAACAGACAAGAACCAACATTCTAACTTGAACATCTCCCCAAAATGACAAAGACATGTCTCAAACAGCAATGGCCTACACTGAGATCCACAGACAGTCCATGTGGATTGTCAGGGAGGGAGCTTGGGGGGAGCAAAAACATGGACCGACTGGCTCCCGAGGACCGGATTGGGAAACACTGGTCTAGGCCAAGGCATGACTCATAAAAAACAATATAATGTAGAATTCCTTTTTCCTGTCTGTAGCATAATCATAGGCCGTCTAATAAGGCATTCAGGAACACTGTAGGAGAGGCTGTCGACACAGATGTGGATGCCTATCTCACTATCACAGATTCCTGCATACCTCCACCATTCTAACATGATCTGTGGTCACAATAAGCTCTATCCCTGCAGTTGCCACTGAAGTAGCGTGTTTATGTGCTGTAGCTGATCATACAGCAGTGGACCATCATTTCTTGTGTGGACGTGGTTCCTGTACCTGTAGAGAATCAGGGTGGCCAAGTGAAGCTGCTGGCCACAGGGAACACAGATAGGTGACTAGGAAGGAATCGAGCGCTGAGAAGATGATGAACTGAGGCGGGGTCAGGCCGACCCCATACAAAATCCAAGATGCTAAGTTAGTTAATAAAACCAAATATCTATCGACAAGTGTAAACCAGAAGAAATCCAAACGGAACTGTGAAACTCAGATACTGGAAACAGAAGGAAAAAAAAACAGGACGACAGATTGAGAAACCAAACCACAAAGACTGTGAAGTTACATGTGACCAAACCCAAGACTGAATGAACCAGAGGGGGCTTCAATGGAGTGATTGATTGATTGACTGCAGGTGTGACTCAGCACTGAGTGAAACCATCTGGAAGTGAATCCTGCCGGCAGAAGGTAACTTGTGTAGCAGAATCTAGGCTGGATGTGACAATTTGAACAAACATCTTAATCTGCTACAAAGATATAAGAACATCTTCACTGGATGCTTTTATTTATAAATACTAACATATCTTCCAATCTTGTTTGGTCCATTTAAAAATGAAGTCTGGAGCATCAACTGAGATCTGAACCTTTTATTGTAACCCATGCGCTACCTACTATCATGCTCTTTTTATATAACATACAATTTACTGTACACTTTCAGCTTAAATACTATCAGGTCTCTTGTTGCTTGAATGAAAACCTTGTACTATATACCATGGGTGGCAAACTTCCTCCACATTACATCGCTTGTCAGATTTACACTGGGGGGGATAGTGATGCAGAGATGGCAGGAAGGAAGAGCGACTTTATTTGGTGACAGAAATTGGGTTTTATGCACTGTGAGTAGGAAGTAGAATGCTGGTGTTAGGGGGGAATCAGGGGGGCGTTTGGCCTGAAAAACATTACATCCCGAATCAGGTCGGGCTTCAGGATCTGGGGGTTCAATGTTATGCAACAATTAGCAATACGGCACAGTTGAATGAATGTTCTTGTCATCTGATTTTAGTAGGGGGATACTGCAAGATATATTTTTCTGTTTATTTTTTGATCCCTTTGTAAATATAAATGAATATAGGCAAGGGGCATCAGAAGCATTTTGAATGTGGGGGGACACACTGGCATAAAACTAATACTTTATGTTAAATGTGGGGGGGGGGGTCCAAATGAATTATTATGAAATGAGAATGGGACACGCCCCCCCCTCAGGTTTCATGTCGGCGACGTCCATGATTTAGGCTACGTGTTTAATGTCAGTGTTCTGTTGAAGCGTCACATGTCACTCATGATGAAATGGTGTGAAGCAGTGGTTCCTAACCCAGTCCTTAGGGGAATCACCAGTATAAAGGGGACCAGCTGAAGCATACTGTCATAATGTCTGAAGTAATGAGGAAGGGAGATAAAACTTGACTAAGAAAAATGTGGCAAAATGAACAACCAAATAGCCTCATGGTGTCCCTGCTCTGATGGATCTATATGTTACTCAGCACACATCAGTACTGATATGGTGAGTGAGAGAACGGCCAAAAAGCACATTTTCTCTATACAAAAAATCTATTGAAATGTAACCTGTGATTATGTATATGCAGGATCAAGAATGTCAGAGATGAATCATGAATGCATTCTTTAATTTTGAAGCTGCTTTTTATGTTTGATGTCGCTTTTGTAATTGCAACATTTTAACAAACTATTTACTGAAATTAACGGTACAGTTATCTCTTAAAATGCGTGATTACTATTTCATACTGTGGCACATTTTATTACGCGGATTTTTTTTGCCAGCTTTGTTTTTCTTTCGTACAGGTTCTGAAAACCTCTGACCCGCAGTGAGCTAATAATTCTTCCATAAGATGCTTGTGAGTCGCTTCATCCCCGCTTTTCATACACTGCTCATCAGCTCGGTGCGCAGCGGCAGCCCCCATGATGACATTGGCAGCGCAGTGGGCGCATCCTCTGTCTGTTATGTCACTTTGTGTATATATAACTCATTGCGAGGAAACTCAGGCCTGTCTCTCGGCTCGTGATCTGACGAGCCGCTGCGAGCGGAGTGCGTCCAGATGAGAAGAGCAGGCAGGGTGCTCGTGGCTTGGGATCTGCGCAAATGGGACATACGCAACAGCTATACCTCAGGCATGTGGCCACGCGGTAAAATAACGGGTTTAACCCCACTGAAACGTTCAGGCACGTAACGAGGAAGACAAAATGAGTCCCCTCAAAATTTGCTTCAGCCCCTCAGTGAGCAAAATCTACCAAGGTCGACCTTTTCGTTGGGTCACCTGAACCCCCCCCCCCCCCCATCCCCTCCGCCACTGCAGAAATTGATTTCTACTATACATTAAAACATAACAAAAGGGCAACATCGAGATATTTTCTCGTATGACTGTATACTTACTTGACAAATACTCAGTTTTGAGTGAAAACACTAACACCTGATTAACCTGCACAGAGATGAACGAGATGATGCATGCAAATGTCACTGAAGTGGCACGCAGATCTGCAGCCATCCTCGCTGTGATCACAGGCTCCGGGGAACCCCGCTGAGATGGCTGTGTTACACAAAGTGCAGGCAGGGTCTGCGTGCAGGGGGGCTTCCACGTTTCTGCTCCCAGGACCCACTAAAACAGATGGTTTGCTGATCTCTGGCTGCTATCTGAGACTGATAGCTCTGGTAAGTGCACTGTTAACGCTTCATTTGACACCTGGGACTGTTCAGCTATGGAACGTTCCCTGAGTTAAGATCAGTAGCCATGAAGCACAATGATAAGTGTGCATGGAAGGGACCATATAGGTACATACTGACGACATCATTTAATGAGACCAACACTGACCTGGACATGACAGAACCATGTCATCATACCATTTATGCATTTACTCCTTAATCTGCTTTATAACTTTGAGAAAAGTGAAAACAGCATGAATGAGTCACCACGCCATTGTCATGGACTGAAAATATTCCCCCTTTAATGTCATGGAGTCTGGCAGTAGTGATTAATAATGTGTAAAAACTGTCATTACACGTGAAACGTCAACAAGATGTCCATCGTGTTTTTGAGTGAGAAAAATGTCAGGGACGGGTTTTGTATCAGAAGAGTGAGTCAAATACATAACGACGATTCATCTTATAGTCTTCAGCTTATTTTAGATATTTGACACTAAATGGACGAAATGCTGTTACATTGATATTTGCCGTTATTTTGCCAGTGTTTTTAAGTTTACAGTCAGTTTGTGAATGTGCCACATGGACTTTTGTTTTTCGTCCAGTCAATACAATGAAGTATGAAGCCGATTCACTGTTACCTCTTAATGAAGTATGAAGCCGATTCACTGTTACCTCTTAATGAAGTATGAAGCCGATTCACTGTTACCTCTTAATGAAGTA
>JAABNY020000039.1:15844935-15857806 GCA_015164015.2 Brevimyrus niger
TTAATGAAGTATGAAGTCGATTCACTGTTACCTCTTAAAGTATGAAGCCAATTCACTGTTACCTCTTAATGAAGTATGAAGCCGATTCACTGTTACCTCTTAATGAAGTATGAAGTCGATTCACTGTTACCTCTTAAAGTATGAAGCCAATTCACTGTTACCTCTTAATGAAGTATAAAGCCGATTCACTGTTACCTCTTAATGAAGTATTAAGCCAATTCACTGTTACCTCTTACTTCTCATGCAGAACTGCTAATTTTGCCTGAGATGTCCGAAATAATAGGTGTAATTATTCTTATATTTCTACATCCTGATTATTTCACCAGTATTAAGGTGATTTTGTTGAACTTACTAGTATAAATGACCAGTCACATAATACTACACAGGGCTTTAAAAACGGAAAATGAAATTAATTCCACAATTCCAATTTAAGTCCTATGTATGGTATATACATTGGTGTTCTTACAATATTTAAATGAATAATTTTTTTTTGGTTTATTACCTTTGAGGGATATAAAAAATAGGGAATTTTTTATAGGAAAACTTCCCTATAAAATAAGATTTTAAAATAAGTATTTAATGCATTGGTGCCCGTGTGTGTGCACGTGTGTGTGTGTGCCCGTGTATGTGTGTGCACATGTGTGTCTGTGCCCGTGTGTGTGCACATGTGTGTCTGTGCCCGTGTGTGTGTGTGCACATGTGTGTGTCTGTGCCCGTGTGTGTGCGTGAGAGCGTTAAATTCACTCAATCTTTAGTGTTTGTGTGGGTTTCTTCAAGTGCTCTGGTTTCCTACTATACTGCTGAGACTTGCAGCTGTTCAGTAGAATTAATGACTTTGAGTGAGCCTTGTGAGAGCCCTGTGATGGACTGCTGTCCTCTTTACAGGGTATTCTGCTTTACTCCATATATGCACATGCACTACTGACAAACATACTACTGCATAGTGATGCATTTGAATGAGTTGGGAGTTTTCATTGTATATAAACAGGCAGCTTTGTAATAGATGCTATGGTTCTTCTGTTTTGTGGATCCTGGTCTGTGTTTATACAGTCACCCCTTCACATCTGCTTAGGTTAGGGGACAGAAGATCACTGAAAATGTGAAAATTCGTGAATAATACTCTGGCCCATTATTAAAAATGTAAAATTAGCCCCAGTGAACAGTTTAAATGTTGCTGCAAGCTCCTCGTGAATAACTAAAACCGTGAATGTCAAATTTGTGAATCTGGAGTGGCGACCGTATATAAATAACTCATGGGCATCACGGCGCCGTGTCATAGAGGTGCACATCCTGGCCGCCGTCTTAAACTCATGTCACCAGCCAGTTTTGTCACAGCAATCGGCTTCCAAACTTTAGATGCAACATAACCCTAAAAGAAGTTTTTTTTTTTTTGCTGATTTACCATACAAATGTTAGATAAAAAGTCCCCCATCTCGCCTAGAAGATGCACGACTCCCTCTGAACACGCCGTCGGGCGACTGTCCCCCCCGCCGCCGACGTGCTCCTTCACTCTCCCTGTTCTCAAACCAAGGTGGCAGTCGGCCTGAGAAGGGAGCTGTCTTCATCTTCAAAAAACAGCCTCATAGAAACTGGGCAAGGGGTTGAGGCATTCTTTGGCAAGCAGAGAGCATTAAAGGGTAAGTAATCTGTTCTGTCTGGCACATTACCCCTGAATGAGGCCTCTGGGAGTCTGGGAGCTCATGTAGGGTGCACTCTGGCCTCGGGACACAAAGAGCCGACACGGTCAGTCACTCTCACACTCCAACGACCCGCTCCTTCCCCACCTTTCATTTCATGTGTTTTTGGACAAATGAGCCGCACTCAGTTCACAAAGAGCCCTTGAACCTACTGACTCGCGCTTCGGGCCAGTAAAAGAGAGCAGACTTAGGAGCGTCGCATCGCGTCTGGGCGGTTGCGAGCGTGGAGGATATGTTACCTTTGTGTCTTATGCAAGTAGGAGACAATATGCTATTTTTACTTAAACATCGCTGTGAGACCCCACAGTGCTGTGAAATGTGGGATGGAGGCTCAGGGTTCGGTCAGCGCCGCCGTTTTCCCCTTGTGCGTCGGCTTGGTAATGAAGACAGCATGATCTTGCTTCCAGCCAATGTTTTTAATGAACTTCTGTGGGGTCCCTTTTATTTCCTTTATTATTGATGTTGCTGCCTTGTCAAACTTCTTCCAGGTTAACATACAAGAATTATTAAGCAACTGAAGCTGCATTTTTGTCCTGTCATTAAGCACAGAGACGCCAATTTAACGGTGACAAGAGCAAGTGATGAGTGAAGCTCTTTCACTGCCTGCTGTTGTTCCTGTAATTTTAATTATAAATCTAGCTTAAGCTAACAGGAAGCACATCCATCCATGCTAAACGTGTCTAATGCCTTTTCAAACAGCTCCACAATGTGTACAGAAGGGTTCCACACTCTTCATTTTCAGCTTTTTACTTTGAATCACCCACTTAATGTGTTTTTAGCAGGTGGCTTCGTACCTTTTTTCCTGCCGCGTCGGACCACAACAGAGCATCACCCCTGTCAGTAACCCCTACACTTCCTCTCAGGGTAAACAGGCAGAATGACGGTCCATTTCATCTACATGCCCTGTGTGTTTACTGTTTCTACCATGGTGCATTGAGGACCCTTGATGGATAGGATATGTATGCCAAAGGCTTGGTTTAGTGCTTTGGAAATAAAATCGGCATCTTCTCAACCAAAAAAGCTGTTCTTGCAAAAAAAGAAGGGATTTATGAAGTAGTCGAGGCACGGAGGACTGGAACCCCATTTACGGTGAACCCGAACCTTGTGCCTTTGCTGCCTGGGATAGACTCCAGGGACCTCCCACAACCTTGACCCAGAAAAGTGGATATAAAAGATAGATGGATGGACAGGGTCCATAAATTACACACACAATAATTAACTTGTATTTACTTTTTTCCTATATGAGAATTCTGCTGAGTGTTTCGTAATTAGCAGATGTAATTTTTGTAAAATAACACCTCCTTAATGACAGTTAGCTCCAGTCTGGCCTGATCTGGGACCTGCCCACTACGGTATTTGACCAAAATGTTCCTGTAGTTTGGAACAGTCGCTAGTTTCTTCACCTACATGCGCTACTTACATACACATGTGCTGTATACCTTTCCCCAGGCTCATGCATATCTGATGATTGTCTCTGTGCTCTAAAGGAGAACATGAACAATGGTTTTCAAGGTACAGTGGCTACTCAAACATCACTATGTTCTGTGCAGACTGACTGGGGTTTAAATCATAAGGATGGGATTAAATGCCCTGTAATTAAAGTAAGTAGGCACTCACTTAAATAATGTCCAGCTTTGTTGTCATCCTTTTCAAGGAAATCTTATTCCGTTGCTTTCAGTCCCAGATGTTTTTGAGGTATGAACACAGAGCTTTAGGGAGATTTAAAAAAGATAATGTAATTTGTGAGAGGTCTTCTTTGAGTCAGAGATCTGGTTTTCAGATTCCAAGCTGGAGGATGTTCCGGTCTCCATGACAATGTGTATCACACTCACATTATTCCTCATCCTTAAGTAAGAGTGTGTTATGTAGAGGAATATTCTGGAAGCGATGTTAGAATCATTATAATAGCTGCACAGTTGTTTTCAAATTGTTCTGTGACATAGTGCATCTTTTTTTTTATTTCTTGGTGAGATCTCTATCATCAGTTTACTGTCGGTTGGAGATTCTCAAGCATAATGCGATGGTCCTATATGATGACAGACGTTAGCTCTATGTTATACCAGAGACTCCGGATTGATCCGTGTTTTGTGGAAACCTTCGTGTTGTAGCAGCTGGTGATAAAGGTGTTGGAAGCTGATTTAAATTAGGAAATTTAGGATCTATACCCGAGTTGTGGGTTATGGGTTTGAATCCAGTGCATATTTTGGCACTGGAGCAAGGCCCCGTCTGCTCTAGGGGGGGCTGGATGCCCTTTGATGCCAAAAATTCCTCACTTGTATGTCGGTTTGGACATTTGATGCAGCATTTTAGCCATTATCACAGTCAGCTGTATGATGACAGAGTTAAGCATGTTATAATTGCAGTGTTCATGTGTGTATTCCTGTGAGATACCTTGCCATGGACATTGACTGATTTGTTCAGATACACTTGGCTTATTATTGGTTTCTGAATACTTTGAATATATATATGTATGTACCTACGTGTGTTTTAATTGTATAATGGTCACGTTTGAAGGAAAACAACTAGCTGAAATAGTGATTGAAATTATGTTTTTCCATTTTTTTTTCATGAAAGTTGCACAAAAAAATAAAAAGACAGCAACTGAAGTGGCCTCTTGTCGGATTGTTCCTTATGGGTTTACTGAAGGGGGCCATGGGGAGGAGCCTGCAGTGGTCTGTACACAGGGCCTGGCCGTCTCGTTATGTAACACATGATTTAATATTTACAAGTGACTGCTTAAAGTCTACTTACTGCCAAAGAAAAGACAAGTCCAGTGTGCACACCAGCCAAAAGTCTTGGGACGTCCACAGCCCTGATCAGCAGAAGTGGATAGAGGAGAGATGGATGGATGGAAAGTGCCCATAAATTAAATACCCGATAATTAACTCGGATATTCTTATTTTCTTGAAAAATACTCTGTGTATTGTAATTAGCAGATGTGATTTTTTTGTAAGATGTTGCCTCCCTAATGACAGTGGGACCTTCCAATGAAAGGAAACCACTTGACTGTCACTTTGTGACACGGTACAGGAATGTTTACTGCGCATGGGACAAGATGAGCGACAGTGCATGAGGGCGACGGTATCTGCTGAAAGTCATCAGTCATGTGATATAACTCCATCCACCTCACTGTGGTGCTTTATGGTTGGCGATTGATGTTCACTTAACGTCTGTCCCGTGGCCTTGTCACATATATCATGGAGGAATTTTACTTGACAGTCCTGAACAAATTATATGTTATAAAAGAGGCATGAATATGAGATGCTTGTTTGTCTCTTGATTTTGTCATTTGTGTCTGTCGAAAGTGGAGACATCAAAATCAAAGAATTAAGAATGTAGTTAATATAATAAAGTATCTCTTGGATTTTATAAATATGATTAGCCTTTATTTCAATATATTATCCATGAATGCTTGGGTAAATAAGCATGTTTTTGCCACATTTGGAAACATTGCCGAATACCCATTTTAAATCCCGCAACATGTTTCAAAAGTCTCTGCAAGGTAATCAGGAGCCTGTTTTTTTGTTAAGAGTCTTAGAGTCCCATAAGTCTTTTTTTATGGATAATTAATGGTACAAATTTAAATAACACACACATAAGTGAAGCCCAGTGCTGGAATTTGCATTTGCAAAAAATGTGAAAAAAGCAATAAAATAAATTATACAAAAAAACGACATGGTGGGCAATTTATAATATGATTAATGTATCACACACTTGACACAATAAAAGTTGCAATGGAATGAGTGTAGATCTCTTGAAGGTAAAAGTACAGATTTTGGGGCAGGAAAAAATCCAGGATCATTAACTCCATGAAGAATGACTCATTTGCTCAATATAATACAGTAAAATAGTTTAAACCTCATTTGTATTTTTATAAACATTAATAATCATGGGATACATTCTGGTAGGAACAGTCTTCCTAAGATTCCTCTGCTAAATTTTAAATTGTAATTTTCCAAAGGGATCACAGATCGTTGTATAGTTTCCACAAAACTATGGTGAAGATAGCTAATACAGTGTCATTTACCTGGCACATGGATGCCTTCCCCCTTCCGATTCCTGCAGTCCGGGGCTCACACAGCATTGTAGGCAGGAGTCGGTATCAGCATGAGTGTGAACTAGATGACAAGCTGCCACGGACTCTGCTCTGATATTATTCACTCATCACACAATGTTTCCTTCTTCAAAATATCACCAAAAAAGAGGATGAGCAGAGGAAGAACCAGACAGCTTTGCATGCTAGGAAATTAGGTGTCTGTCTGCTTCTGTGTTTGTGTTGGAGTAAACCTGAGACTGTCATCATGATTTACGCAAATCAACGCTCACAGTTGCTGTTTTGCGCTCTGTAAATATGACGAGAAAAGGAGACAATAATTAAAGGTGCAAATGGAAGGAAAGATGTATGGAATGTGAATCTGCTCGATGGAAAGTAAGCTGAAAATGTCAAGCCTGTGCTTTGTGGGAGTCGGATATTTTTACGCTTGTTGCTGTATTAGCTGTATTATGTGTGTCGGTGCCTGCAGGAGGCGGGCGGCCCTTCTGCGTGTGTCTCACCATGGCGTCGGCCATCACTCATAGCTGCGGTGCCTTGGTTTGTGTGTCTTTGAAGTTCTGTCCGTCGTCTTTAATTAATGGAGGTGGTGTTATTCATTGTGAGGTCTAAGTTGACACAGGCTGTAATTTGTATAGCTCTCATAAATAGTATTATTTTCACAACTTGGATACAATTTACATAGACATTTGCCATTTTATTTAACTCATCTCCATGTAGTAACCAGAAGCCTCTGTCCATCCATCCATCCATCCATCCATCCAACCATCCATCCATCCATCATCCATCATCCATCCATCCAATCACCCATCCATCCATCCATCCAATTTGTTTTTTGTTTTTAGCTATAAATATATCCAGACTAAACCGGATTTCCCAAAAGGAGTCACACATCAGGCACCACTAAGCACCTTCTGACAAATTTTCAAAAAATTTTGACCATTACATCACATCATTTTTCTGTGCACTGAATCAGGCAGATATAGCATTAGTAAATCTTTAGTTAAAAGGGAACTCATAACCCTTGTCACTATTATAAATATTTTTATTGATACCATAGTTTTGTTCATGAATTAAACTTTCTGAAATCACTATTCACTGTGGCCCCAGTAAATTTACATTTATATATATACCTACAAAATGAATTTAAGTAGCCCAGCAGCATTACAGAGATCTAAACTAAATAAGAGTTTTATAACTCTTTGGAAATTTTTTTTGGACATTCGTTTGCAGAACACCCAAAAATGAGTGAACCCTGGCGGAACCAGCTGGAGACATGAAACTGAGCAGAGCTGATATAAAGCATTGTTGTAGAGCGATCTGCTGAATATTTATCCATGTATGCCGTAAACTTGATTCACTACCATCATCAAGTTTGGCAGAACAGTCACTGTTTTTCAAAATACAAGCTCAAGGAAAATCCCGTAACGCCAATTTGGTCTATATATTTTCATGTTTGGAAAGGAGGATGTACAGTTGTCCCTCCAGGTCGACGGTTTTGGTTATTCGTGAACATTTTTACATTTTGGATAACAGATAAGACAAAAAATTATATTATTAACTAAAAATGATTTGGACATAAAATCATGTAATATGTACATATGAGTCCTTACAGTAACTTTTTACATTTTCTGTGCCATTAATTCAGAATTTTTAATAGGGCTGGGAATTTATACTAATTATAAAGTTTTCTGTAATTAATTGCAATTTTACAACAGTAAATTCCTACCAAGAAATCTGATTGGAACCCCAGTCCACATTTTTGCTTCCTCTCGGCTCCCAGTGCACCTATAGCAGGTATTCAGTGTTCCTGATTGGCTGGGAGCTGGGAGGCAGCAAAAATGTGGACTGTCCGGGTTCTTCGAGGACTAAGTTGGGGGACACTGACTTAAAATACCCTTTATAACATAAGATTTTAAGATTTTAATGTATGAGACTTCAAAAAAATAAAACAAATATTTGTAAATTGTGATAAAAAAAAATCATATTTATGCCTAGGTAACAAAATTAATCAGCTTCCCCATGAGATACAACCTGAATGTTTTGACGGCACAACCTAAACTCTGACGGTGTTTACAACCAGGAAGGGATGTTATAGGTCTATATGAAAATCCAAGCTCAAAATAATAATAGACCCAAGTATTATTTGTGAATTTTCACATTTGCTGGGATCTTCTGCTCCTAACCCTCGCAGATGTGAAGGTGACTGTATGAGTTATTTACACCATATTTTTGTGAATAATCAATTATCATGGTTCCCAAGGAGCTTGACCCCATTTGAAACATAAAGCCATGGAAAAAATTAGGAGACCCATAGCACAATTTTTTGTTTTACTGATTTCTCAATTTATGAATATAAACCTGTTTAATTTATCTATTTTTTGCAAACTGCAGTCTGGTTCTTCCCTGTTTCTCATTAATGAAGAGCTTCTTTCTTGCTTTATGGGACCTTAGTCCTGCTTCTAGGAGCCTGATATGAACTATTCTAGCAGAGCACTTCACACCTGCACTTAATGTTTCCCATCCCTTGTTTAGGTCACTTCAAAAGGTCACCTTCGATTTATGAAAAACTGTTGGATAAGTCATTTCTGCCAGCAGAACCGGGATTAAATCAGGATTTAAAAAGGAAGATTGAAAAATGTATATAGATAGTCTCTTAATCATAAGAAGAAAAGATAAGTATCAGGAGATTTATTGGTGACATAGAATGATTAATAGTAAACTATATAAAACTTGCAAACTTTTAACAGGCCCACCTGTGTAGGTAATTATTACTATCACCATTTTTAAGTTAAGACTAACCGAACTATTTAAAATACTTTTTTTATTGTAAGAATTTCAAGATAATTTAAATCAGGTTTGATGCTTGTTACACACATGCCACCTCCCCCTGAATCTGTTGAAATCACATTTATTTTATGTTAAAGACTTTTTATCGTTTGTGTGTCTTCATGGTCTTTGTTTTTCTTGTTCTTGTTCCTCGTATTAATTTTCAAGCTAATTTTGCAGTAGACACTCATTATCATGTGTAAACATCTAAGCTTTTTTTTTTTTTAAATAATCACCATTACATTTAAACATAATTTAGGCACATTAGAGGTAAAATGCTGGTCAAAATTTATGAAGAGATGCTTTCTAGAATGGGTGCAGAAGTGCGGTTTAAATCAGAGCTGTTCCCAGTGTCCCCCTCCTCATCCTTGACATCTTGAGGAATGCACCTCCAAATTAGAAATGGACGTCAGGCAGAAACTTTCTGGAAGGAGGTCCTGTTGATTCGGAAGTAGACAGATCACGGATGCTCTTCGTCAGCTCAACATGCCGTGAACGACCGAACCTTTCCGCACACGGGGTGTCAACGCAGAGTAACTCACTTCCGCCCCGGCATCTCACGCAAAAAAAGCCCCCTGAGTTTTGTCAGATGTCTAGCACATTGTGCATGTCATTGTCAGCTGTGACAAGCTTGCACCCTAGTGACTCACAGTGGTGCTGGGAACACGGAGCACGACTCTGCAGCCACCCTGGGAGAGGTCAGCTTGGGGGTGGGGGGGGCATGCCGTAACTGTGCAACTTCAGCATCATTTAGGGCAGCATGAGTGAGACGCACTGCACTCCACTGAACCTGAATCATAAGTAATTGCCACTCATTGTTACAGTTTCTTTAAGACTAACACAATAAAATCTGCAGTTACAGTGCCACTTCCTCTATTTTTCAGTTATTCATAACACATTCTTGCTTCTGATATTCAGACAAATTTAGTATAATACAAAAGATAACCCGATTAAATGATCATGTGGTTCATTGAAAGAAAAAAACAGCTCCAACACCTACATCATGGATGTGACAAAGCAGTTGCCCCCCCAGTCACTCAATCGACAGATGAACCAAATCTAAATGATAATGGATTCAATTATTAAATACACCTAGAAGACTTGAAAAAGTAAGTCATTGAAGTATCACTTGGGAAAGGCTTACAATGCAGTTTCTTAAACTGGGACTCCACCAAACCACAGTGAGAGCCATCATCTGCGAAAGGGGGAAACTGGCAAATATGTCAAAGAGCAGCCGGACTAGAAAATTATCCCAAGAGTGCTTGGAGGACTCATCTGGGAAGTCACAGAAGAATCCAGATGGACATCTACAGAATTGCAGAACTCTCTCACCGTAGTTCATGATTCCACCATGAGAAAGTGACAGAGCAGAAATAGTGTCCATGGGAACACCACTGCTAAGCAAGAGGAACCTAAAGTCCAAAGCAGACCATGGACATGGGCCCCTTTACATCTGGCGTAAAGCTAACACAGCTTTCTACAGTGAGAACATCATGCCAACAGTCAGGCATGGCAGCGGTAGTGTGAGGGTGAGGAGATGTCTTGCTGCTTAAGGGTCTGGGTGACTCACCATAACTGAGGGACATATGAAGTCAGCTGGGTACCAGAAGATACTGAAGGGGAATGTCATGTCATCGGTCCGCGATCTAAAGCTCAGCTGGGTTATGTAGTAGGATAATCCAAAGCATGTGAGAAAATCCACCTCTGAATGGTTGAATAAGAGGAAACATTAAGGTTATGGAGCAGCCTAGTGTCATGCCCAGACAGGTGACCATGCCCACCTAGGCAGGACACAGCTGTAACCGCTGCGTGTGAACTTCACCAACGCATAAAAGTGGTCGAGTCTGGGAAGGTGGTGGAAAGTATTGTTGTCATTGTCTCTAATGCACCTTACTGGGCACTCTCTTGTCTTTCGTTTCTCTCGCCTGCCCTGCCTGCCCCGACTGCCCCACCTGCCCCGCCTGTACTGCCTGCCCCGCCTACCCCGCCTGCCCTACCTGCCCCGCCTGTCTCGCCTGCCCCGCCTGCTCCAGCTGCCCTGCCTGACTCGCCTGCCCTGCCTACCCCGCCTACCCTGCCTGTCCCATCTGCCCTTTCTACCCCGTCCACCTGTCCCAGATCCCTCGTCTCCCCAGGCTCCTTCCCATTCCCCTGTTTGGTGTGTCAATGTAGGACTGACCACCCGGCTTCCAACCCTCTAGGACCATCCCCGACTATGTCTTTGCCTCGTGTTTTGGTTGTTTTTGGATTTCTAAATAAATCCAAGGATTTGTGCAAACTGGGCCCTGTCTCCTGTCTCCACCCAAAGTCTGACACCTAGTCAAAGTCCTGACTTGAACCATACTGAGATAATGCAGCCAATAATAATTGATATAACTCTGTACCAGTAAAAATGGGAGGGGGGACACCTGATGGTTCTGGCACTGCAAGGACACCCATATGTGTGCCATCATAAAATACAGAAATAAATGGTTGATAAGTTTCAAACTGCACGTCAAGTGAATACAGACTGTAGTGTGGTGTTACCCAGCAGTCTAATTGCACCCAGTAACTTGTTACGATCGGTGAGTGCAGGATAAACCAGGACGATAGGCGAAGTCAGGTTGCAAAGAACCAAGGAGTTTAATCACGGAAACACAGGGCAGGGTACTCACATACAGCAACGAGAATGACAGATCTGGGTAACGCTGACAGAGACACTGACTAAATACAAACAACAAGCTAGACTTAACAGACCACAGGTGATTCCAATTAGGGCAAAACAGGAGGTAAGGATGTGGGCGTGGTACACAATTGGGAGCGTTGGGAGCAGGACGTAACAGCATGCACGTTGCTGTGTCTGTGAATGAGATAATATGACAGTTCATTTTGCCATTTCTATAAGCACATGGAAATTAAAATATCCTGTGTTATCCTCCCATAAGCTTTGGAGCAGTTTTGGGGTTAAGGGCATTGTGGGGTAAGAACCAGCAACCACATGGACACAGATTCATAGATCACAGATTTCTAACCCACAGACCCACTTGCTTCCCCCACATGCAGTACTGCCTGCTCATTTGTGCTTGGCTGCACATTTTTGCATTCAAAGTAAGGAATTAGAGCCTGTCTCTCTTGGGTTGTCATTTTAGGGCTGTAAGTTCCTGCTTATAACAAACACAAACTCAAGCAGAATTTAAACCTGACATAAATTTTGCCTTATTACTGGGAATTTTTTCATTGGCTGGGGTCGTGTCATGTGATGTGACCTTTGACCTGACTTTCTGTATTTGTCTGTATTGGGCCTTTGTTAACATGAGGAATGTATGTGATGTGTTTGTGGTAGCCAGAGTCTGGAAAGGATAAAGAAAAAAACAGGGGAAAGATGCTTGATATATGTGGATTTCCGAGACGATAAGTGATTGCAGAAGGACATGTGCTTCTAATTTACCTCTACTGAAGCCATGAAAAGCTAAATATCTGTAATGCCTGATTGGTAAAGCTGAAGCTGATGGGTGAAAACCAAGCATGAGGCCACTGCAGATTGTAGTGCTTCATATCGGATTCATATCTCCTCTGCAGTTTATGGTTCAAAATATCACAGCTCATCAAACCCCAAAGCTGGACACTGATCACAGCCCATCATGCCCCTGAAGCTGGACACTGATCACAGCCCATCACACCCCAAAGCTGGACACTGACCACAGCCCATCACACCCCAAAGCTGGACACTGATCGTAGCCCATCACGCCCATGAAGCTGGACACTGATCACAGCCCATCACGCCCATGAAGCTGGACACTGATCACAGCCCATCATGCCCCCGAAGCTGGACACTGATCACAGCCCATCACACCCTAAAGCTGGGTACTGATCATAGCCCATCAGAGCCCAAACCTGGGCACAGATCACAGCCCATCAGACCCCAAAGCTGGACACTGATCTCAGTTAATCACACCCCAAAGCTGGGCACTGATCCAAGCTCATCACACCTTAAAGCTGGACACTGATCACAGCCCATCATGCCCCCGAAGCAACAACGGTGCATTAGGTATTACTGCATGGTGCGATTGTGAAATTTTCACTATACCTGCAACTTGTACCACAAAGTCTACCGCCTAATTATATAACAGCCTGTTTATAAAAAATAAAGAATTTTATTTTCTTCAGGGCTTCAGTTGAAATCTAAGTACCTTATAATTTACTATGTCACGGGTTATCTTCGTTGTGTGATTTAATTATTTTTTTTGTTACACTGACGGGATGTCGTGATCGCAAATTAACAACTTAAAAGTTAACAGATTTTCTGTAATTATAC
>JAABNY020000039.1:15857906-15881515 GCA_015164015.2 Brevimyrus niger
TAACGCTGACAGAGACACTGACTAAATACAAACAACAAGCTAGACTTAACAGACCACAGGTGATTCCAATTAGGGCAGAACAGGAGGTAAGGATGTGGGCGTGGTACACAATTGGGAGCGTTGGTAGCAGGACGTAACACTTATCTCCCTTTGTCACCACACCCACACTTCCCCACAGAACTCTTATCCAGTTTGCCTCTATTGTTCTCGTTGATGACATTGGTTGCCGTGTTTGCAGTATCTGTTATAGAGAGAAGTAAGGAGCATGCACTGATTACAGTATGTAAGGAATGCACGCTGATTACAGTGTGTTGTTGTACCCATCACATGACAAACTATCTCAGGGATGAGAACCTGAGTGCAACCGTGTGGCGGGTGACACCTCGGCACCACACCAGTCCGAATGGACCAGTGCGAGTTTTTTTTCCAGTAGCTGGAGTGCCAGTCCTGCCACTAATCCCCAAGTTTTTCCCCAAGTTGGAAGACCTCCTTACAGGGCTGGATGTAGATTAACATCCTGCCCCAAATGAAGCAAATGCAGGTAAGGGCCTTGGTCATAAAAAATATGATTTTCTTTGCCTTGTCATCCCTTGTTACATCATATTTTTTATTGCTCTATTTTCTCTTGAGAATTAGGTTAAAACCTCAGAATCCCTTTCATTAGAAAGGAGTACAGTACTGTATAATAATATACTTTATTATAAATGTATTTAATGATATTGATAATGTCTTACTGTGCATGATCTATTAATTAAACTTTAAACTTTACCAGAAGTATGTACACAAAAATTATGTTATATATGGAGTCTGAGAATGGTTCACTGTTATCTGTAGTTCTGACTAAACGTGGTAGGTCTTGGAACGTATCACCTGTAGATATTAATAGATTAAAAGATGAATAGATTAATATTTTTCAACTTATAGTGCAGCAGGTTAAGAGTGACCATAAAATGATCCTCTGCAGTTTGACAAGGACTCAAACTTTTAGAATCCTAACTGATCCTTTGCAGAATTATTCTGTTTTCTTGTGTCAATTTTTTCAATGTATCAAATTGTGGATCAGTTGGCCTCTTTATAAACTACTGTGTCATATAGGTTATTGATGTCCCGCCAGCAATGTTACCTTGTGAAACCCACAAAATTGGCATATTTATCTCCTAATGCTTATGCCAACTCCCTCGGTATTTTAGATGTTGTTTGGACTGTAGTAAAAATGATCTCCACTCTGAGGAGCTGAAAGAGTCTGCTAAGGTGTGTCAATGGAAAGACTTTCTGCGTGAACCTGAGTTTATAATGAAAGTAACTGCGACAATAAACAGCTGTAGCATGTGAGACCTTTCAGTTGATATTTTAAAGGTTAAAGCTATGTTCGTTTGAATCATATTTCAACGTTTTTCCTATCAAACTAAAAGCTTGTATATTTAGTCAATACATCTTATATATTGCTTGGTTTTTCCATCTAAATGGGGACTGTCCATTCATTTTTATGGGGAAAAACCCTAATCCTAATCGCGACACCCTTAACCCCTACCCAGGCCTAACCTTAACCATAATTAACCAACCCAAATACAATACTTTTGGAATTTTTTTTGATTGCATTCACTGATCTTTATAAAACTGAAGTTATCCAAATGAGGACCAAAAAAGATGCCCCCAAAAGTAGGGAAATTTCAAATTTTACTGCACTTTGGGGACAATTTGGTCCTCAAATGTGATCTATAACCCCCCCCCCCCACACACACACACACACACACACACACAGACACAGATAAACATATATACACTAACACACAATATAAATATTCTACATAAACTCCTTTGAAAATGGTTGTAAGATGAATGGAAGGGTATTAACCTTGCAATGTTATAAGTTCCTATGACTGGGGGAGATAAAGAAAAAAAATTAATTTAAATTTAAATAATTAAATAATTAATAAGGGGGGGGGCAATGTGTGGACATACATCTGCGAGCCTCAAACCACGTTTAGATGGACTCTTTGATTTATAGGAAATGCCATGTGCAGAAATGAGGTCTGCAGCCAACCAGCGGGTCACCTGTCAGTGCTGGGGCGGTGAGTGGGGGGGGGCAGTTAGGGGAAGAGGGGGCATTAGGTGGGGGGGGGCACTGACGTAGGTAGCTGGGAAATGGCCTCAGCAAAGGCCTTAGAAAGTAAGAAGGGACCCAGAGGAGGTCTTCATGTACTGGGCTGCTGGAAGTGGGGGCAGGCATCCTGCCAACGCACCCATTCGAGTCATCGGGACCAGATGTTAGCTGTCAGGGAGTCCGCGGCCCTTAATAAATTGGACTACTGTAAATCTGTAACCGAGCCAAGTGAGCTCAGCGAAGCCTCTTACCTCCCTGGTTGTAAATGTCTGGGGGTCAATGTCGGCCCAGCGGTTACGGCCTCACAATTGACCGTGTTCAGCCTAGCAAAGGGAGCCCGAGCCCCCCCCCACCTCGGCCCAGTGGCGGCTCCTCCAGCGCCCCCCGGCAATGCCCCCGCGGGACCCGCTGTCCCGTGAGCTGTCACTGTGCTTGGCAACCCACTTGGCAGCGACTCCTGGTCCCTCACAGGACAGTGACACCGAGACACAGGAGCAGACATAGACTCTGCATATAAATTGACTGCATGCGGTTTTCATTTTCCTCTCCTTTTTGATGTGGCATGCAAAAGCATGATTAGGTCATCATTCTGGACTTGTTTGTGACATGGGATTTACTAATTCATTGCAATAACAGTTTATTTAGCTAGTGTGCAAAGAATCTGAGATCAGATTCATCAAAGTTTTTTTCAGATAGTTTTTCAATTATGAACGTAACAGAGACACATTCACACAGCTCATATCAGTTTGGAAAAAAAACAGGAAAAAAGAAAACTTAATTAACCTTCTAGTTGTTCAGAACTTGTATCTTTGACAAGCTTTTGAGGGCCTACATGTTTGAAACATGTTTGTTGTATACATACATATATATGTCATCACAGTCTAATTCAGCTGCAGGGATACTGATCCGAAGTAATGTTTCTTTATGCCCTCCAAACACCAGTCTCTTGGGGTGACAGTGGCCTCCCATTGGTCAGCTGTCTTTAGGAAAAATGTCTAAATCACTTTGGAAGTGAAAGATGCCCTTTGGGATACCCTTTGAAGCCTAGGACGGTAAATCTAGACCAATTGCTGTAACAGTTTCGTTCTTGTAATTAAATTTCTATAAGCATTACTCTCTCTTTATAAGACTTTATAATGACACCCATAAAGACACTAGATTACTGCATATCTACTTGTGCTGCATATACAAAGTAAACAGTATCGCAGTGCTGGCCATTTATTTTCCAGCTTCCCATCTCATAGAGAGACATTTTGCTTTGATCTGTATAGATATTCTACATAGTAGGATTTACTGTATGCATGCAGCAAACTCTGTCTTTTTAAATCAATACATAACATATTATCCATATTCCTCCTTTTAACTGATAATTGTTATCCTGTCAGCTGCAGTCTATTCCCTTTCAGAATCTGTAAAAGAATCTGTGTTTTTGTGTTATGATATTAATATCATTGCTGTTCAAAATGTATTAATCTCCCATCAAGCAGTCGCCTTAACATTTTAAAAGCCCAGCTTGCTGTATACCAGTTGTGCAGAATACACTCCAGTCTTGGGGGGATGGGAATCCCCTCCCAGATTAAGTCCTGGGGGGTATAGAGCCCATCCCCTCCCTGATTAAGTCCTGGGGGATATAGAGCCCATCCCCTCCCTGAAAAAGTCCTGGGGGGTATAGAGCCCATCCTCTCCCTGATTAAGTCCTGGGGGGGGAGGGGTAGAGATCCCATCCCCTCCCAGATTAGGTTCTGGGGGTATAGATCCCATCACCTCCTGTGTCCTTGGCTCTAGGTGCTGGACCCTGCACTCTTAAAGACAATGCAACCTTAAAACCATCTGCTAAATAAAATGTTCCTGTAGGAAATGTCATATTTTAAACTGATCCTCAAGAAAATATGAAGAATAACAAGGGTGACTGTATTAGTGTGAGCTCTGTATGTGAAGTAATGAAACTGTGCAGCCAGACAGACACATGCTATACTGCTGTGAATGTGAAGGGGCGCGGATCACTGCCAGGGAAGCTGCTTTATGGCTTCTCTTCAATCTTTTCAGCACATTATCCAGCCACTACAGCTCCCAATGCATATTTCACAGGTAATCAAACTTTTGGAAAAAGCCTCCACCCTTGTCATTCCTGCAGTGAACTGGCTGATAAATGTGTAGCTTAATTATTGAGCACCTGAATTATGTTGTTAACCTTTTTAATGGCACCATTAAGTTGTGCAGAAGGAATCGCATGCATGTCAGACAGAGCCAAAAGTCTGTCTTCGTCGCTAAGCTCTTATTATTGAATACTGGTGATGAGGGAGCTAATTGCAACGGCAAATGAGGCCAACCATTATAGAGTTAAAAGTAGCATCTGGAATACCAGATTCTTTAGTCTGTAGGACATGATGGGTGCTTTCAAAGGTAATGTTTAGAGTGTCCGGCAGTGTAAGTATAATTGGTGGAAAATAACATGTGCGACAGCCGACAAAAACTTCCAGAATAAATGTCTATGAAAAGCCTCAGGGGTATTTTGACTCGACAAAGACTCCGCATCAGAGAAGGGCACTTGCTGTAAGCAAGAGAGTGGGGCCGCCTGACCCGAGCCGAGGAGTCGCTGAGGAGGAAAGTCTAGGGCGAGATGAAAGGACCAGCCAGCCCTAGAGGGACATGGACAGGAAAGGCAGAAAAGCAGAAGCTGGATGGATCTGTCTTGGCTGCCCTGCGCACATCACATCACGCCACACAGAGGACTGATGGAGTGAGACAGTGTGTCACCCTTTCAGGGAGATGGAGTGAGACAGTGTGTCACCCTTTTTAGGGCTCTCCCAGAATCGCAAGAATCGTACCTTATTTCAAAAAAAAAAATTACATTCAGTACTTTATTCAAAGTCCTTCTTGGAGGAAAAAACTACTATTAATTTTAGATGTCACAAACTAGGTGGACCATGACTTCTGGTTTAAAGTTTTGAGTTTAAAAGAAAAACACAGTAACGCAACAGGCAGTTATATTTCAGGGGGATTTCATCCCCCGTTTATGCCTGTTTCGATAAGACCAGAGTATCAGAAATAGCTGCAATACTCCCTATCCATATGTATTTGCAGTGTCAATTATGTAGGTCAAGGATTATTGTCAGCCTTGATCTCAAACTCAGTGCCATATAAATGCTCACAGGGCTTGTCCACCATGGCCCCCTTCAGAGCTAAGAAATCCACCTTATGTGCTGGACATAAGAACATAAGAACTATACAAACGAGAGGAGGCCATTCGGCCCATCAAGCTCGTTTGTGGAGAACTTAACTAATAGCTCAGAGCTGTTAAAATCTTATCTAGCGCTGATTTAAAGGAACCCAGGGTTTTAGCTTCCGCTACACTAACAGGGAGAATATCCCATAAAGTAACTACACGCTGTGTAAAGAAGCGCTCAAATTTGTTTTAAAATGTTCTCCCGCTAATTTCCACTTATGGGCATGAGTTCCAGTATTTAAACTAATATTAAAGTAGCCATTTGACTGAACGGCATCCAGACTTGTTAGAATCTAAATATACCTGGATCATGTTCCCCCGTGGATAAATTCACCCTAAAAGGGGGAATTCCCTGCTTATGAAGGAAACTGCATAGAGTGTCTCTGGGTCGTCTAGGTAGAAAACCCAAGTTATGACTATCGGGGTGGGAGTGGCCTCCGCTGCCAGTCTGGGTTCATACCACCTCACTCACTGAATCAACCATCAATTGAATTTATTTAAGTGTTTTCCTGTACAGTGAACAGATTTCTGTTCCTCCACTGACAGCAAAATATTACCTCATTTTTGATGCCTACAGGGGAACCTGGCTTCTGCTGACCGGCTGCCCCTCCACAACAACTGAATGTCTGTGTGCGATTTCAGGAACTGACCGACTTCTCTAAACCAGCTAGCCTGTTTGTCATGAGCGGGATGATCCGACGATAATTAAATTTCACACCTGTTCTTCAAGTTCGCTGTTTCTTACTTCTTATGCACATCTTCAACCTGGTCTTGTCAATATCCTCCCTGGAAAAGCAAACCTTTTAACAGCAACTGATGAATAAGATGGCGACGCCAGTATGCATAGCTTGACAGCTCCTCTCCCCCTTACTAGAATGTTCCACGGAATTGGTGAAGTAGGTTCAAAGCAGCCAACAGGTGGAGGTGTACAGTTCAGGTCCGGAAAGTAAAATCCAGACCAACATTCTGTTGCAACCAGCCAGTTTAGTATAAAGAGTAGTACTGTTAACCAAAGGCAGTATCCCTGCATATCCAGAGGGATCGTCCTTTAGATTTAAGATGAATGGCAACTCAAGGTACTCTGAGATTTCCTGGTAGTAACAAAGCTATGAATTAAAGTGTAATTATGAAATTATTGTCTCATCAATATATATTTCTGGAACATGAGGTGTTCAGGACATATTCGTGAGTGAAACATTTCCAAGTTGGAGTCACATTTCAAAGTCTTCCCCTTGTTCTTACATCTCCACCTCTCTCCCTCTCTCCCTCTCTCTCTCTCTCTCTCTCTCCCTCTCCTGACTGACTTTACCTACTGTAGCAGCTAACACTAAGAAGTTAGACAAGCCCCTCTCCCTCTCCCTCACTCTCACTCTCTCTCTATCCTTTTACTGCATACTTTTCATGGACATAATTGGCTTCCTCAGCTGAACGGGTCCAGGTACTGGATTCAGATGACCCAGACTGAGTGACCTAGCAGTCATCCACAAAGCCATCTGGCAGCATCCTGTGGGGTTCACATGTTCCAATGATGAATGAGGCCATTAAGCAACATAAACGTGCTTAAACGTTAATCCCAAAGAAACTCCTCACTTGGTTTCTTGCTGAATTTTTCAGTGTAAAAGAAAAGTACAAACTCCGGAAAACAATGTGCTGGATTGTTATATGTAATTAATGCTGCAAATGAAAGAAGTAAACTCCTAGATATGCTTTTGTCGTCTGCATTCGTAGCCAGAAAACGTGGAGAACCAGTGGAGCTCCAAGCACATGGAGGCTCCGTCTCGGCATTTGACAGCTGCCAGTGCAGGGCCAGAATCCTCCAGAAGGGGGCCCCTCATGGCAGGACAGTGTTCAAGACTGGCTTAACACTCTTTTGGTCAACTACACAGCCATCCACAGCTGGCATTCCCTAATATCGTTTGCACACTGATACTACGTAACGTTTCAGAATGAAAATGAAGTCATGTTCAGTACTTCACTGTTTGTCTGAAGTTTAGACAATATTAAATACTTTCTATTTAAAATAGAGATCTTACTGCTGTTCTGAAAAGGTTAAAGTAATCTTCCAAATACCATAAATGATTATTATATTGGTATACTATTCGTCATCAGATTGATGATTTTTTTTTTTTTCGTTGTTTTGGTCTGTAAAGGGATGGATTTGGAAAACTGACTTTTATAACTGAATCTGAATCAGTAAAATCAACCTAAGTGAGTATCAACATACCCAGCTCACCTCTGTTCAAGATTCATGTCGACCGCCTGCCTACTGTGTAATTTATTTTGATATTTTTGAGGTTTTACTTGGTTTGTTCACAGAAACTAAACCATACACAGACAATTAGAAAATCAAAATCGAAAATCGCTGCTGCATGCTGAAATGGCGACAGGGGCTGACAGTGTGCCCTGCTTCGAATGTTGTGTTTTATTTTGACAGCAGAAGGGTGCATATATGTTGCCCGCTGCCTGGAAGCTGTTACTGCTGTCTGGCCTCCGATCCACACGCATCTGCTGCTTCTTCTCCCTCCAATGGACTGTGGCTTATTTTGAGGAACAGCTTCCACTTGCATAACTGGCATCATGAATGCTCCAGTCTTCTTCCGCAATCAGAAGCATGCTTCATTGCAGAAAGGTGGCATTTACACTATGCAGGGATGCAGTTTTCATGCAACCACATGTTTTCAGGGCTACACAGGATGCGACCATTAATACAGCCATAGATCATATTTACTACGCAAATATATGGCCATTATTTGTACATTTATAACGTTTAACTTTCTGTTTAAATTCTCGATGTATTTTACAATGTGGTTGATGAAGTATCTTCTTATAATTCTTTTAAACAAACCACTATGCAAAAAGGGATTTAAAGTAATTCTATGTTTATAGCAAGGTTATGGAAACTAAATGCTGATCTTATTTTGAAAATAGCTTGGTTGTTTTAATTGGTTTAATTGTCTTAAGTACACAAGCCTATTCTGAAACAATTTTCCCCCTTGACCATTAACCCATCTGTGGTGAAACAGATGTTTTTCTTCTGGTCTTGCTGTAACAACTTGCCAAAAACCGTAAAACAGATGAGGTGGTGAACATTAAACTGACACACGATCATTACTTTTCTGTATTGTGCTGTCATTAATGGCGCCCAGAGAGGAGTGTTTGCATTAAGTATCCCGTTCTTATTGCTAAAAGTTTATATATTTTTCTCAGTTATTTGGCTGCAGTAAAGAAGCTCTGCTTGTTGTGTAGGACATCATTCTCATCCCTTTAAACTTCATATAGTCTCAGGCACACTGAGAGCACTGCAGATGAAAATTGACTAAACACCTTGGTCTTCTCTGTCGCAAAGCCAAAGCCTGACGTAAAATGCCAACAGGGAAAATCGTTCTTTGTGTTTCCTTCTCTTATTAGATAAAGAGATACTTAGAACTGGAGCCGCTTGCGAGGGGGAAAAGGTGGATTCTTCGGGGCAGCTCATTGGACAATATAGAGGCTGTGAAGGAGTGTTTCAATCAGCTGATTGACCTGCTGGAGGAGATAAAGATGGAGCCTAGAAGGATATGAAAGGACTTTCAGGAGAAATCAAACTAAAACACCTGCAAATGGACTGGGTGGAATCTGTTGCCTTTGAAGGGACTTTTTAAAGTCCCACCTAATCACAGGTTTAAATAAAACCAACAAGCCAGCCATCAACTGTAGATGGGAATGATCAGATATCCTCATCAGATATCCTGATATTTTGCTGAATTTTCCTAAAAACACACAATTTTAAAATATATTTACCTCATATGTGTATTTGTCAACTATTGCTTACACACCATGTTATGTAAATAATACAGTTTGTCATTGACATACAGTATTGAATTTACTTACATATTGAAATTACATTGGGGAATTGGAATGTGGGTGTTTCCCAAATGATTTGTAATGAATGATCTAATTGCTTATGAATAGATGAGAGTTCTCCCGACATATTGTTTTTTCCCTTAAAAATCTAGCCATTTACAATTTCCTGAACTAGACGTGCATAGCTGTAGGGTGACTAATACACGGTGCTTAGTGTTTTCAGAAACATTATGTCATTTGTATATTATATGCATGGACACACCTGCCCTTTGTGTTGGCTACTCCAGCTTACCTCCGAAATGAAGGGATGACTTCACTGCCGTACAGAAACTAGGGTTTTAGCATTTTGTAAGGAAAAGACTGTCGGGTATCTTAGAGGCTAGAAAATCAATCCAAAGTCATGCTTAATAGCTATGGGAACTGTCAGGAATGCTGTGATTCCGATGAGAAAACCCTGCCATTGCTGTAAATGTTCTTTTCCCAAATGGAGAAAATACAATAGAATGAACAAAGGTCTAAGGACCCGATCTTCAAAAGAGCCACACACCCCTTATGACATACAGTGTATATTAATACAAGCACACATCACCAATAGATGCACCTTTTCTCTCCATAACGGTGTTTTCAGAGTGAAAATGTTTCATTTGCAGCTCCTTTGTTGCTGCTGTCGTTTTTTAAATCTGAAAGAGCCCCGTATTTGCAACTGTCAGAAGGGTTTCACGTTGGACGCAACACAAACACTTTCAATCAACAGCCATGACAGCTGTTAGTGACAAGCCCCAGTCTGGCACTCTAATCCCCTTGAGCCTGCGCCCTTCATCCTGTTGCCTTGCTACCTTCTTCTCTCTCTACCTCTGGGTCCCACATTTCAGTTGCTATAGCTGCCTGTAAGACCTACTTTAAAAATCCCCTTTGAGTTCTCTTGGCGTACATTACAAAGTTTGCGATAATTACAATACGGCTTTTTGACTAAGTGAGCCAATTTAACAACCTTTTTGAAAGTGATTTGTAAAACAGTATCTATATGATTTTTATGTGTATACTTATTGGAAACATCATATTTGTATTCAAAAAGTTAACCATGTATATATACGTTTGCATGTTAGTGAGTGACAAACTGTTTTGTATGTATGTGGGATGTATCGATAGCTCTGCACCGTCTGACAGTGGGTATGGTCAGTAAATAAAGAGCTATTTACTTCACTTTTCACTGTTAATTATTGTTTATTGTATTCTTTACCTAGGGAATCGTCTTCACAATTTACTTTCAGACTATGTAAATATTTGGCCATTCAGATTGAGCTCTCACTCAAGCATACAAGATCATTCTCCCATCCAGGACTTACTTCTCTGAATCACAGGCTACAGATCCAACAACTGAAAGAAGGACTTGTGGCAGCCAGGTAATAAAATAATTCTAACCTTACTCTTCACATAGTATAGCTCTGATGCTGTGTAGCAATAAAATCCAGAGTCTTCATTTACAAAATGAAATTACAGAATAAATTGTATTTTCTGTAGAATTTATTATTCTTTATTATTCAAACAAGGATGCATTATATTTATTAAGTCGAAATTAAACAATAACCTCAAAGTTATTTCAGAAAACTGTGTGTATATTATATGCTTGCAGTGATTTGTAGAATCACTGGGGTCACAGTAATAAGTTTGCAATTATCACGGAGGGCATGTCAGGACTTGAGTTGTTCTAATAATACATTCTAATAATAACACTTTCAGCATACTAAGCATTCAATTGTGGAAAGTTCTTTTAAAACATCATGTGTCTTAATTTCCATACGAAAAATGATTTGTATAAAGTTTCACAGATTTTAGAGATGAGGTAGGTGAGTTCCAGGAATAAGCTTTAACCTGGTGCGTTTTCACCATGCCGTGGTGAGACAGTAATGGTGTTGTATTGAAGAGTGGCTCTGAAACGGAGATGTAGGAAATGAAGATGTGGAGCAAAAGTGTTTGTTAAGCCACCAGAGTAATCAAAGCAACTCTCAAAGGACAACAGATGGTCTCCTGACACTCAGCGGGACCCTATGACCTCATCCCCCCCCCTTTTTTTTTTTACATCCCAAATCCATCCTTACACTTTCGAACCCTCACACCGAGAGGTCAGCACCCAGGAATGCGTTACACAGGGTTTTGAGCAGCGCCGCCAAGGTGGTGGATTAAAAACAAGCATCATCACGTCCACGGAGGCCGGTCTCAGTGTGAGGCCCCACGCCGCCGCACCGCCTGTGCTCAGAAGCTGCTGTTCCCAGGGGGGCCAGGAAGTCCACCAGAGATGCTATGGTCCATTAGCCCCGGGTGTCAACAATGCCCACCAGTAAGACAAACACAATGGTCAATGGGACAGAGGATGCAAGGCGAGGGGAGATGCAAGGCAATGTGTCAGCTAGTCATTCAAAAGTTTCACTGAGGGTCATGGGGCAGACAAGCCTGTACTGTCGGGGCAACATTCAGTAAAGCCAACAAATGTGAGAGCACATCATTAGCTATACTGGTGTACTTATTAGTTCTAACACAATTGAGCCAATGAGTCAGTCAGTCTGTTTGATCTATAATCCATCTATCCCTTCTTTTTAAGCCAGGGTAAAAAAAAAAATCTAATTTCGCACATATTTAATACTGAGGGCTGAGATGAGTTCCAGTCTGCCAACAACAGCTGTCAGTACTACACAACAGTACGTATAAACATCAAAATCGTTAGCAAACCCGGGCTCTGTCAGGTAGCAAACTAACCTTGGGCCCCTGGAATCTTTCATGTTTTTGTTCATCCAAGATATGCATTTAGTTTTGTCACCTTAGCCCTTGACGTGACGTCACGTGTGGCCTTTATGCTGTTATCACCAATCACTGCCTAAGCAGTTCGTAGCAGGCGAGCTGGGAAAGGCTGTAAAGAAAATTAAGTTAATAAAAAATGTATAACCCCAGAAAAAAAGTGTGTGTGGACTGTATATAAGCCCACAGTGTGTAAGACAACATGTGAATACAACAGACAATACAAAAATGAATATAAACAAGTTGTGTACATGTGACATACAGAGTCATAAGTAGTTATGCATAGTGGCTTTATCTGTTTTTGATTGGTGTCCGGGACAGATTTATGGGGGCGGTGGGGTGGCATTGCAGGTAGGAAGGATCCCCATTAGGTAAAGATGCTCCAAGAGAACATCTTGCATTTATATCTAAAGCACCGCAGATCTTCTGATAACTGTGGTCCATACACATTGTGTATTGTTTCATCAAAATGGCAACTCAGGATCAAGAGGTGTGATTACTGCTAATTATCATGGAGTAACTCTCTTCACACACAGCTTCCCTTATACCTCAGTGTGGGGATATCACACTGACTTGTTTCATTAAAATACACAATTCCAAGTTCCAGCCCCCCCCCCCCACCCCCACACCTTATAAAAGTTGACAAGAACTGAACATTCATAAGAATAAACTTTTTAGCATGTGGTAACCAAACCAGTTGGTCTATAGTTTGTTTCACTGGTTTTGTGAGGAAATTCCCAAAAATGCCCCCATACGTCTGGTAAAACCTAACTATACAGACTCACAGTCCTCAGAGAAGACTTAAGGTCCAGTGGACTGGACCCACGGGCAGGTAACTCTGCACCTTAGTAGCTGCAGGGTGATTAAAACTGTTTAATGGCAGTATTTCTCAATATGGTGCTCGGGGATCCACAGTCGGTCCACGTTTCTGCTCCCTCAGGAGCTCCCTGCTAGTCACTGGGAGCAAAAACGTGGACTGTCTGTGGGTCCCCAGGGACCGGATTGTGAAACACTGGTTTAAGGGCATCTGCTGCACCCATGAAGCCCCTTTGCTGCTAAGCACACAAGGGTAGGTGCCAGATCCTGAATCACTTGTCTTTTGGCGACAGACAGCAGTTAGGGCTCTACCTGTGAAATGTCACACCAGCTTATCTGTATGACTTGAATCGCTGTGATAGATACACACCTTAAGTAACACTTGGAGGTTAAATGAACTTTTACCACAGCGATTATGGCCCCATTACTTGCTCCGCAACTGTGGACATGCAACTCGAGGCTGGTGGACCTCGGCACTTCTTGGGAATTCCATGGATCATCTATGTCAGGAGACAATGAGGAGGTAATCCAAATATTTCACCGACATCAGTATTAACGTGGTGAGATCACTGTATAAACTAATTTTGCCAGAATTTCTTATTTACAGGTGATTAAAACCCTGCTTCACTAGCTTAGCTTGCTTTAAGGTACTGCTGTATCTGGCAGTATTGTTAGACAGCAAGGGGGTGGTGAGAGGCTCAGCAAGCTAAGCAGTGGGTCATTGGTTCTAGCCCCAGCTTTGTCAGAACAGTCACATGTCTGTGGGCCCTTGAGCGAGGCCTTTAAGCCCCAGCTCCAGGGCTGCCACACATTGGCAAGGCAAAGAGCAGCATTCCAATGCACTTGTACTTCGGTAAATGGCAAATAAAGAATTTATTGACAAACCCTGAGTAAAACTGGAGATACAGACCATGGTATAGCACTGCCTCACCTCACTTAAAATAACTTTAACTTGAGGAGCTTAAGATCTGTAGAAAGGCCAATGTCTTTAGACTGTATTTCTACCATAAGATACCTGATGAAGGTGTTGAAGGTAAACATCAGTTGCCCTTCTCCTCTAGGTGGCCCCTAAACTCAGAACCCCCCCGCCACGCCCCTTTCACTTGCCCCAGCCAAACTTGGCCTATGGAACTGGAAATCATCCAATAGGCTGTCCTTTAGGTCAGCCAAGTATGGATGCTTAAGACTGGTCTGACCCCAGCACCCGGCTTCACTCTGACTGATTGCTTAACTCCAGCGTCTATCCTCAAGTCACGACACACTAACAGTGTCAAAGTCGCGTGTCGTAGCACCGGGTCAATTGTATGTCATTAATTCACAGAATAGCACAATTCTGACTCCACTGGCTTCCGTTTCTAAGGATTAGGCCTATTCTGTCCTGGGAAACCTCACAATAAGTCAATCCCTGGGCCAATGTGCAGATGACCCTGTTCATATACGTTCACATACTCTACCATTTGTCAAAAGCTCCTAAGCAATTATGTTCAGGGACTCATTTTAATATATTTAGTCATACAATCCACTGTGTCACAATTCATTCCTTTATATGCCTTACCTTATAATTCAGACAATAGAAACAGTACTATTTACCTTTGGTGACACATGGACTGTATTACAAAACTTTCAGAATGTGCCCTTTAAATACAGAGGAGCGGTACTCAGAATAACACAAGTGTATGCATATTTTTAGGGCTTTGTTGCACTAAAAACTTGGAAATATGAGCTGTAAGGTCTACAGTAACATTTATAAAATCACAACCGAAATAACCCATAGGTTGTATTCTTTTAAATTTGTGCAACTTGTCTTTGATATCCTGTGAAAAATTTAAGGAAGTTCTCTATTACTTTTCCATTCTTAAAACAAACTATCTCGAGACTTAATGAGGCAGAATCATTCCCCTTTACCTTACATTACCTTGTGAGTTTCGATTGGTTATTGCACAAAAAAATGAGTCATTCTCTGCCAATTCGATTTGAGTGCCGTGTCGGGATTTACTCAAATGGTTGGTGTCCTTTTGCCAGCCAGACAACCCCGTGAAAGAAAACAGCTGCTTATTTAAAACAGTAATCTGTCTGGGAATCCCTCTATTCCAGAAATAACTGAAATGCTTTGCACGCTGTGATTATTCGAAATGTCCATTCATGCACTCACATGGATGAAAAGGACAAAACAACATGGTAAGAACTTTTAAGCGTGAGGCTCCAGTGCATGTAGCCAAGAACAATAGCTTATACATGACACCAATAGCCATTCATAAGGCAGATGAAAAGTTAGCACTATAACATCAGTTTAATGTTACATTATAAGAAGAAAAAAAAAGAACATGTTCGTAAGAAGTAAGCATCTTCTGCCTTTTTTTTAAATGATAGATATTGTGAACGTATACAAATTTCGTTAAAGAACGTAAAGAAACAGCATTAATATCAATAATAATATTAAATTAAACTTTGTATAATTTTTATCAAACATAACATTTAAATTTAATCAATGCATGTCTCTTATTTTTTTTACTGTTGAATTAATCTGAATTCTGATATCGGAAAAAATGTGAGGAAGATACGGGCAGCGATAATCCCGTAAAGTTCCCTTTTATCTGTCTTTCTACTTAATGTCTATACAGAACCGGAGAGCTTGGCCCGCCAGACACGTCAGGTTGTTTCACATATACAAGATTAAGTAGCAAAAGTGACATCCAAAACCAATCGGCCCACCCAGGAGAACTGAAACCGGCGGAAAGGCTGTCAGGGGCCCTCTTTACACCATTAATCTTCAAGGTTTTCCAGTGCTGCCAAACTGCATCTCCTTCAAATGGAGAAGAAATGAAAACCGATTCTGTTTTCGCCTTTCACCTATCGAAATTGCGCCGAATTTTGTTCATTTTTATTTTGCGGTGGTGAAAAACCCGAAATTAGTCCAGGTGTTTAGGCAATGGATTCCTATCACTGTTTGCTGCTAAATAGTAGCTAGACGTATCAAAAAGTTTTATCCGCGCATCTAAAATATTATTCCACATTCTTTTGAAATGAGAAACTAGGCCTATTTGCATTATAATACAAATGTATTTAGGTAAACTCGTGTTTATCTGTTGTATGAAAATATGAATGCAAATATTTACAAGCATGGTCACTACCCTTATGCGTATGAGTAACCTGTATCATTAGACTCAAAAACAAAACGGTGTAGATAAATGCGAGATTTAAGGTGCAGACAATTATGTATTTTTTTAAAAAGTCGCCACCGAACGAGCAGTTCCCCGAAGACCATTTATACGAATTATGTGACGTACTGATTAAATTAAACAAAAACTTGCGCCTCGCAATTAGTACTTCGATAGGGAAGCTAGCCAGAATACGTAACTGCATTAGTTCAAGGAAGAGAGATGTTCAGAAGCTGGATCCAAGAGAAAGGGGGTGGACTCCTCTTATGGTTATGGAGGAAGAATACTACTACTATCAACCTATTCTACAGGCAAACATACAAGCATCTGTATAATAAAATGTATCTGCCACCCCCTACTGCAAAAATAGTTAGAAAATTAAATGGATTGATGAAATGGATTATATTATCAGTGTTTCTAATAATGCACAATTTATCTTCAAAGTAAAGTGAACAAATCCACACTGACAAATCGATCATGCTTTCGTAAGTCGCCATTGTATGTTAAAATATTTGGAATATTTATGCCAAAATTCATTTATAGGATACAAATACATACAACGGAGATTAATCAATTGGTCTTTCAGGGCTCATTGGCATTGCTTTTTCGCTGTTTGCCGAAGAAGGGCAATTCAAATTTGAATATGTAAAATACCAAGCCGTATTACCTAACAACTAAGCCACCAGAACTGCACGACTGGTCTTCTATATACGTTTGATGTATGTGAAAAGGACTGAAACACGGCACAGCCTGGAGAAGATGCAATAAAGGCAGAAAAAGCAGAAAGTCAATGTCATCCTGCGGGTGCCGAACCTTTAGAAATTTTGAGTATTGTCGAATATGTTTGCCCAAAATGAGGCTTGTGCAATAGCTTAGGACAATTAAGTTATGAAGAAGCTGACACATTGTAAAGTTACCATTTCAAACAATTAAATTGCATGGTGGGACACAATCACTTTACTTTGCAGTCTGCGGTCATGCGGGCTCCCTTGATGACCATTGGAACCTGGGCTCTGCAGGTTCTCACATTTAGAGGGGTTTTTCTGAATCGTACCGTTTTACTCCCACAATACAAAAACATGCTGTACAGATGACCAGGGGATACCGATTGCTCTTAAATGCAAGATGTCCCAGGCAGAGTATGGTATCAGGGACCATCTGGTGAATCTATCTGCTCAGTCGCATTGATTCCTGGGAGAAACCCTGGATCGTCGTCCTAAGTGGACATGCAGGAGCAAAGCTCATTTTCAACACAGCTGTATGGAAAACTGAAGCTTACACTGCAGCTTTAAAGGAAGAAATCTGAGCTTCAGTTGTCATCATTCATAAAACTACTTCAGGTCTGTCAATAAATAAGTCATAAGAAACGCATGCAACTGCAGGGGAGATCTCCCATTACCCATTGTAAAAGCTTTAGTGCTAATTGCTAATCATTAAAAAAGATTCTAAAAATATTTTTGACCATGATTAAAACATGGTAGTTATACTAATTGTACTTTTCCTCTTCAATCACATCACATTCAGAAATGGACTAAACCGGAAATCACCACATAAGATTTTGTTTCACTGAATTGAAACTGGTGGACGGAACCCTGTTAGATAAAACAATATTCTGGGTCCAAATGCCATTATATATTTTTTTTTATCCCCAGATAAATGCATGGACCTGAAGACATTTAAAAAAACAGGTATTAAAGATGATAATTCAAGTGTGGCAATTAAGCACATTATGACTCACTGAATAAATCAGTAGAATTTTAACTGAAGAAATACAAAGCCCAACACACATTGCAAGTAATTTTATTGAGTCATTAATAAGAATATTGGTGTAATACTATACAAATTTTTGAGACTAGCCAGACAGAAGACTGATGCTACTCATTTTGTTGACACTCTTGTCCTTTTGTTCCAGGAAAAATTAGCTCCATATGATTTTGATTTCGGAGTGGGTGACCTCTTTTCCATCACCTCGTAACTCCAGCCTGAAAAATCAAAAACGAGTCATCATAAAATTACACATAAACCAATCAATGAAATATAGCAAAGGAAAAGCCACACAGAGATGGAATGGCCAGATGATGACTACAAGCAAGAGGTTAAATAAAACCTTTTAGTTATACAGCACCATGTTTCCACACAAAGAGAATGAAAAGGCAGCCTGTACCTCAGCACAGCTCTGCAGAATATAAAGTACTGGCGGTAACCATAAAGTAATACTTGCCTATTTCAAATCACATGGCATCACAGATTAATCCAAATTAAGTCTTAAAAACTGCCTCGAGATTAGTTTGACATGCACCAAAAACAGGAATAAGATTTGCTCAAAGAGAAATACTTGAAAGACCACAATACGACGCATTTCACAGCCAGTATTGAAAAATGTCAAAGTAGACACTAGACTGAATCAGGATGTACACTTTTTGAACAAAGGTATTGGGACACCTGTCCATTACACCTACACAAACGTTTATGACATCACATTCTAAATCTATAGGCATCAATATGAAGTTGGGTGTCCCCTTTGCAGTTGCCACTCTTCTGGAAAGGCTTTCCTCAATATCTTGGAGTATTTCTGTGGTAATATTTCCCCTTTCATCCAGAAAAGCATTTGTGAGGTGAGGCACTGATGTTGGGCGTGAAGGTCTGGCTCACAATCTCCGTTACAGTTCATCCCAGAGGGTTGAGGCCAGGGCTCTATGCAGGCCAGTCAAGTTCTTACACAACAAACTCACCCAACAATGTCTTTATGGGCCTTGCTTTGTGCCACGGGGCACAGTCATGCAGTAACAAAGAAAGGCCTTGCCTAAACTGTCCCTATAAAATTGGAATCGTAGAATTGTCCAAAACGTCTTGGTATGCTAAAGCATTAAGAGTTCCCTTCACTGGAACCAAGGGGCCTTGCCCAACCTCTGAAAAACAACCCCATACCCTACTCCACCAAAATTTACAGCTGGCACAATGCAGTCAGGCAAATAACGTTCTCCTGGCATCCGGCAAACCCAGACTCGTCCATCAGACTGCCAGACAAAGAAGTGTAATTTGTCACTCCACAGAACACGTTTACACTGATCCAGAGTCCAGTGTTACACCACTCCATCAGACACTTGCCATTGTGCTTGGTTATGTGAGGTGCAAATGCGGTGAATGCAGCTGCTTGGCCATGGAAGCCCGTTCCATGAAGCTCCCAGCCAAGTTTTTTGTGTTGGGGTTAATGCCAGAGGAAGTTTGGAAATCTGCAGTTATTGAGTCGACTTAAAACTATGCGCCTTAGCACTCGGTGACTCTGCTGTTTCTTTATGTGGTCTGTCACTTTGTGGTCAAGTTTATATTGGTTCGAAATGCTTCCGTTTTGCAATAATACCATTTACAGTTGACCGTGGAATATGTAGCAGAGAAGAAATTTCATGAACCGACTTATCGCAAAGGTGGCATCCTATGAGCCTGTTCTTTCCCAAATGTTTGCAAACCCGACTGCCCTGCTAGATGCTCGATTTTATACACCTGTGCCAATAGGTCTGAAGGAAACACACAAATTCAGTGATTAAGAGGTGTGTCCCAATATTATGTCATAGTGTTTATTCCCATCATGCATGTTTATCTAAGGTTTCTCAAACAACTGGCTTCCCTGCTCTTCAGTCATCACTATGAATTGCATAAACCTTAGATAATCCCGAACCTTTCGAAAAGAAAAAAATATCTTTAGACTGGGCAACGTGCACTGTCATGTTCTCAGGCTATGACTTTGCCAGACTTCCATGTTGACATTGGTATCTTCAGGGTGGGTAAGGGCCCATTCAGATGCCCTCATAATCCTAATAATCATGTTCTTGACAGAAACCCGGCTTACCGTTCTTTTCAGCAAACGCAACAGCATCTTCTTTAGTGCTGAACGTAAGGACCATGTTGGACAATGGATCAGCCCTAAGACAGTATGAGAAAACATGGTAAAAATGAATGCTAAAAAGCATCACAGCACACGATACAAGAAAGGCCATGCCCAAATAAGCAGCAGCAAATAGGAAGCAATTCAAAGACCGAATCACTCACTTCCCTGGGTGGTGAATAGGGCTGTCGCCATCACGTCATGATGTAATCGCGATTATATGACTTGTGCAATCAACACCAGAGCTTCAGATTACAGGAAACATTTGTCCAGACGCCAGGTTTTTTGTACTATACGGTGTTGCTGGTGTGATGGTACTTTTCACAGTGTGAAGTCCGACATGTTTATCGAATACAAGGATACGGCAAATTTATACAGTTCACTAACTTTTGGGTGTCACAACACACATCTCTTTAATTTCAGGCTCACTACTAAACTGCTTACCAAACTGGGAGTAATAGTGCGTCCGTTTTTCTCTAGGAACTCAGAAATCAGAGTTGAGTGACATCACGTCCGACGATCTCCCGCTCGAGCTACCCACATCTCGGAACAAAAGATGGCTGCCTCCGGGAACAGGCTGCTGTGTGTTGTTGCTTTATATTTGATCAGATTTGGAGTTTTCCAAATGGAGAAAATGGAGAAATTGAGATTTTTCCGAGAGACAGACAAGAAACGCAAACTAGTCAAACCACATTAAAAGCTTTATAAAACATTTTAGTGCATTTATAGCGATATTCATTCTTTTTCCGAACGGTATACAAACTACAAACAAACCAAGTTGCCATGTTGAAATTATGTCACAATGGCAACTCGGGCAACAAAATTTTGTCAGAGTTCAACGTCATAAAAGAGGCGTGTTTCTGACGGGAAGTGACATTTTTCGTGACGTTTCGTTTTCATCCGAGTTCCGACTATAATAATCGAATGCACCATAAGTAGATATTCATATAGTACCAAATAGCCGGTACTACTGGTCACTACTGGTCCTGTTTCCCCCGTCATCCAAAGCTCTGGTGATGTGGCCTGTGGCATACACTGTGATGTGATCGCGGAAGCCCTAGCACTGAAGGTTAAACAGCGCCTCAGGTTGTAAAAACATGGAGGCCGTACCAAACAGCATGAACAAAACACCACAAGCACACACTAATTAGGCAGCAACTCATTTGAAGAAACAAGGTTTTCAGGGATATGTAACTGGGCACATGTTGGCATTGTGTGCTGCACGTTAAACCTTAAGTACCAGGAAGCTCTCCAAACATGATCAGTAGTGGTTTCAGCCATTATTAAGCTTTTACGTAATACTGAATTATTCAATCAGAAAAAGTGGCCTCAGTTTCCTGAAGGAAGTCTGAGGAATGCTACGTTGGTCCTAACTGTAGTATAAATATACAGAATAAATTGTAAAAGTGTTCTTTGGAAGAGGTGTACCAAGTACATATTAAGAACCTAAGGTTCTCTTCGATACAATACTGAAACTTGTGATGAAAAATAAAACCATTCACAGTAGACTGTAGGGGATTTTGGCCGCAGAAGACTTTCATGAAGCAGTGGTTGAGCAGAAGAGTGGTCTGGTCTTTAAGATGAAAAGGCTGCCTTCAATTTTATAAAGATAAACAGAGACCTACACATTCTACAGGGCCATGTTCATTTTCAGATCATGAAACTCAGTGCTGATATACTCAAGTGAAGAAAAGCAGCTGTTCAAATGAATTGTACATTTTTATTTGGCTATTGATTCTTAGAGGACAGGCATCCCTTCTTGAATATAAAGAATGAGTAGCGTTCCAATGCACCTGCTGCAGATGGCCAATAATCAGTCTCAAGAGGAAGGTCAAGCTCCTCTAACGCCTCAGCTCTCCTTAGCATTCATATATAAACAAGCCTTACAGCTGTGGTTTATTTCTCTGACATTAGACAGGACTGGCTACTGAAACAGCAGCACTCACACAGCTATGTAAATAGCCTCATGTCTACAATACAACAAATAAACTATGTGTATTCTATCCCATTATTGCATCAGTTCATATACTTTATAGTGTTTGCGGTTCATTTTTAATAGTACAGTAAACAGGTTTGCCCACCATTTATTAGTGCAGTGTCACCATTTCCTGTTTTCTATCCATTTACGCTCCCTCATCACTCACCTATACACACCAAATGTCAAGTTATGTGTCAAAGTGATTTGCGTGGGTGTGACGCTTGCTGTTAATTTATCTTTGAGGTTGGACATGAATATGCCCTGTGATTGGCTGGGCTCCCATTCATGGCATACCCCTGCCTTGTGCCGTAAGCTGCACGGCATTGGCTGAGGAGGGTGGAAGAGATTGATTAGATATAATTGTGCTGTATGATGAGTAGGTTTCCCGGCGATGAGTGACGGCAGGCGAGATATTCTTACGTGGAAGCCCAGCCCATCAGAGGATTTTCCCATCTCTCCCGGGTGTCAAAGGCTAACTTCCACTTGCGCGTGTTGTTGACCCCGGACTGCATGGCGGTGCGTGCGGGCACGGATATGAGGACCGTGCGGCTCTTCACCTGCTCCTCCGGCAGCCCTGTCAGCGGCGCGATGTCCTGCGGGGAAACGGCAGTGAAGGCGGCAATCTCAGTCAAGAGCCTAAAGGGGGAACCTCCAGTGGGGAAATCGCTGCATGAAATATGATGGCCACAACTGGCAAGACCTGTGTGAATATGCCGCATGTGAGATGGCTTCCTCAGGCAGGACCCGCTTCAGGATTCAACATACATTAGGCGCCATGCACCTCGAACCAGGGTAGCTATCGGTGTACCGCATTCTATTTCTCACACTCAATATTTCATTATTTTGTTAAACAGTTGTAATCCTTTGATGACAGAGTAGTGACAATCTGAACTTGCATATTAAAAACAAAACTGGAAGGGACGTTCTTTTCAACAGGAAATCCAGAAATCAGTAAATTTCTTACTACTAATTGTCTGTTGCTTCACATCTTGACACAACATATTTAAGTTTAATGCTGGCAGGGACATCAAATTTAGCCTCGAGAAAACATCGTGTCTCCAGTTGCAAAACTGTGTTAGGCCAGTAGCCGGGCTGAACTACGAAGACCACGCAATCACATCTGGAGTCCTTCAATTTGGAGAAAAGCCAAAAAAAGGGGGTGGGGCTTGTGAACCTTCTTGGTGGGGTTGCCTGGGGCAGCAGACGTCAACAGCTGAGCCTTATAATACTACATGGTATGAAGATCAACATGCTACAATAAAGAGTACAATAATGGCTGATCCTGTCAGACACCAAGGCGTGCGGGGCCGTCAAATTCGTAGTCTGATGGAAGTGCACAGATACTCCCTTTTGAATAGAAACTGTCTAGACAGAAGGTTGATTTCTGACACGTGAAATGCATCCTAACAATCTGTTGTTTTCATTTCCTCGGTGATGAAGGCCTTGCTCTTCTAAACAGGATTTATAGGGTAAAAGTGGAAAATGGCTGCAGCATAATATAGCTACAGAAATGAAAAAGGCAAAACAACGTTTACATTTATATATATATAAAAAAAAGAACATTAAAGACTGTTTGAGAACTGTTCTGGTGTCCTCTTCCAAATGTGTTTTTAATTACGGTGCCTTATAATTGCAATGCATATAAAACTTTCCCTGATGAGACGATGATACATGTAGAGTAAAAAACGTAGTGCATCAGCCTGTGGCGGCTGGGATTGTTTGATGATGTAACTGATGACCTAAGGTTTCCAACAGTGAAGGGGGGGGGGGCACGCTACATGTCCCCCAGGCACCCTGATTCCTAGGCT
>JAABNY020000039.1:15881595-15893361 GCA_015164015.2 Brevimyrus niger
CTTACAGGCTACTCTACTTTCAATACGAGACTTTCATACATTTCAATGGCCATCTGCACTCTTTGAAGTTGTATCTATCATTGCCTGTCATCTGTGTGCTGACTTGTCGAAGACCCGCTTAGTGAAAACAATCCGTCTCTGCAATATGCATTTCTGCGTTTCTCTGACAGTTAAGCCTGGGAAAAGACTGAAGCATCTAGAATATCACTACATAAATTCACAACTTAAGTAATTCTATTCATAATAAGCAAAATACCTGAACTTCAGTGTTTTTCTGCAAACCCAATTTATCAGAAGACTGCACATTAAATCAGCTCTAATAGCCATAGCTGCAGAGGTGTGAAGCACACAAAGGGATGTTTATGAAGCTTATTTTTTGTCAATATAAGATTAATACAAAAGCCCAAATGTATATGATGTGGGGCTGGTTTGATGTGGGTCAGCTGGTAAATCCTAGTCACTAAACAAAACTGATTCACTAATAAAATATTCCAATCATATAAAAAATTATTCATCCATCCATCTTCTGTACCTGCTTGTCCATTGCAGGGTAGTGGGAATCTGAAGCCTATTCTGGAAGCAGCAAGAACCAGGTGGGTAACAACACAGGACAGGGTGCCAACCCATTGCAGAGCGCACACCCCATTCACACCTACAGATAATTTAGCAACTCCAAATGAGCTTAGCATGTTTTTTGGGGGGAATCTTTCAAAATTAACTGACAGCGCAATGATCAAAGTGAGACAGGAGTATGTTTTGAAAGCCGCCCTGTTTTGACGGAAAGGCAACATCCCTATGGGTTAGACCATAGGTGACCAGGAGTAACGAACCACTCTTTCAAGTCAAGACATCAGAAACAGATCTAAGGCTCAACCGAAACTGAGGGTGGCAACGAGGTCGTTAAAGTACAAAATGATAATCAGCAGGAGAACGCAGACAACTGGAAAAATAGCTCAGGGCTGTATTACCTCCGCTTACTAGGCCGGGAAGAAGTTAAATAGCTGGTTTGTGGGAAAGTAGCAGAATATATTTGAAATATGTAAAATTATTTTCTTAGCTAATATTTAAATATTTAGTAAATATTTAAATGAAATATTTAGGCTTAAAAGGAAAAAAACATCCGAGTTAAGTTGAGGGGCATTTAATGTTTGTGCATCCAAGAGATATAAGCTGCATCAAGACATAAGCCAATGCAGCCTAAAATAAGGGTCCGCAGTTTGGGGAGAGAAAACTTCACCAGCGCCCAGTGGAACCAGGTCAGAGAGAAAGGAGAGAGGTCCTTAAAGCAGATTACACTCGCGGGAGGAAAACAAAAGTTACAGAGGCTACAATAAATTATTCCCAGCCAAGTCAGACCGAGGGCAGGAGACTAAAAATTACTGAAAAAAACTTTGCAAAGAAATTATGCTTAAGTTGATCATGATCAATAGGTCTGAGGACACTCACATTCTTTCATCATACAACGATTTACATCATGAGAACTGAATTAATGCGCATACACTTAATGGCAGCCACTTCATAGTGCACAGGCTCTCCTGAATTTCAGACAGGTATGCAGTGGTAGCTGACTGATTTTAGGCTGACTGCTTAAAAACTGACACTCATCTGATAGCAACAAAGCTTAGGAGCCACCAGTGGACCCCAAAAGCGAACTTTGCGTCCCGCCCTGGTAGTAAACGCCCAACGGTCACTGTCTTCAACTACACACCTAGAATATATAAACAGGTTTAGGTAGTTAATGATGCTTCAAAATGCCTTAATTTATTGCAGGATATTTAAGCGATGGAACCAGAACCACTTCATACCCAGAGATTTTTATCAGAAGACATCACACACATTGAACGATGAAAAAACCAAACGTCTATCATGAAATACATAAATACAATGAAACTAAAGCTGCCCCAGATCAGAGACATGGCCAGTGGCGTTTTTATTGTTACAGACAACTACAGATAAACGAGATATAAATGTTACATAAACTAGCAGGAATAATTTATTAAAAAACAAAAAAAAAAACAAAAACGAAAGCACAGACGATGCAGAAACTACCACCAGGAATAATAAACAAGTTATTAAAGCCACAAAAAAAGGAACGCATTATAAATTCAGCCTATTATCTGACAGATAAAAAGTCTAGACTTTTATTATGTGGCCGCAAAACACGAGGAAAAAGCCGGGCAGCCTCTCGGAACAACGGACAATGGCCCGGCACAAAGCTGACGATGACGGCTGGAGTGCGGCATTCCCAGGAAAATTAGGGGCCAAGACGAGGACGGGGACAGGCAACACCGCAAGCACCTTTCTTCCAGCACGTACAGGAAGCATAATGAGAACTATGAGGTTTGACACTATTCAGAGCCCTACAATACCTGGATATGCAGACAGAATGGTGGGCTTAAGGGAAACGGAGGGGGGGGAAGAGCCGGCAAAGTCTTCGTCATGTGGAAGCGTGTCTATATTTCTGACACCTCCAGTGCTTCCAGGAATAAAGAGCATGGGAGCTGCCTGGATATGGCAGCGTCTGGACCCACCGCGTCATGCATTGTCTCCAGAGCTTTTAACAGTGTGCCACTGCGTGGGATGGGAACAGGGGCCCAATTAAACGCAGTTCACCTTAATGAGTCCAAAGTGTTAGAACCTTGCCCCTCCCAGTAGAGTATTCAACACCTCTGCTGGACTACGAGGCTCTGCTAGACCCGAGTGACTTTTCTACGCGATGGTATCTGCCCTTCCAGAAAGGGCTGCAGTGGGGCTGACAACATGCGCAGCATAAATGAAGCCGCAGCATAAATAAAGCCGTGCCATTAATGAAGCCACACCTAATGGGCTTCGATTTACTACTTCCAAGCTTCCACCTCCTCATTAATATTCAACATTTCTAGTTTCTCAATTGAGTTGCTGAGGCCTCATGTCCTCCTCTGGTCAGCAAACCGATTTAGGCAAAACCTCTATCTGCTTTAAAACAAAAACCAAGCATTACTAGCAGTAGCCAAAAAAATACTTTGTCAGTCTTACAATACATATTGCACATCTGCCTCAAATCAATAAAACATAAAACAATGCAACGTCTTTTCCAGAGAATATTTCTATGCAGTAAAAATGTCCATGAAAATGTTTGTAGCTGTATACTATGCCCTGGTATCAACATGCAGACATAACAGAAAAAAAGGCCATGAATCAAGCCAGAATACAGAAAATCTGTAGCTGCATATGCAAATGTACTTAAATATTGCAAAGAAATGTTAATATTTAATCCATCTATGTTATACTCCGTTCTCTTATGAGCTAAACTAGATATTTCAGGCGAACATTTGCCATTTAAAAAAAGTTAGATAATAGCTGGAACGTTTTAATATTTCAGATGCTGGAAGCCTTTTGTCACGCAATCTGCATTCCAGAAAGAGATGGGACATTAAGAGCAATGTGACAGCTGTAAGGCAGAGACCAGCAGCTGGGACTTCCATAGAGGCAGGGGGAATTTTTAAGGACAGGATTGCCCCACAAACTAACCATCAGCCAACAGGCTGACATCGAAACCTTGATCGCAACATTTATATGAACAACCAGCGGAATTTTGAAATGTAAATAAATTACATTTATCACGCACATTTTATACTACGAAAGGTGTTATGTAGCAGAATTTTGGCATAGGGGTTAAAGAACAAAAGAAATAAATCAAAGCCAGCCATCGGCTTTATGGTAGCTATTTTCCGATCACACGATCGTGTCTGTAACAAACAAGCATGACTGGCAGGTAAGAAAACTGAAATGGCATGGAAAGCTTGCAGGAAGGATCGGAAACGGCATCCATAGGGACAGTAAATGAGATCCAAGCATGTCGACCTCCGCCTTGTCAACAAACTCACTGGACTCTCTCATCTGATGACTAACACGCTGTCAAATCCAACATTATGTGAAATCAATTTTTGAATCGATAGTTTCTTTTTGGGGAACTCCCCTTGTCCTGAGGAATTAATTTCTCTACAACAAGCCACCCTGTTTTAAGCAAACAGCCAGACTGTGAAAAGCTATTTGTTTTTGATTTGTTTTACACATGAGGCTAAGTTCTGATAACTACAGTATAATAATGAATATGGGTTTAATATGCCCAGCGGTTTGGATGCTGTCACACACAATGAGAGAGTGATGAGCCCGAAGATTATACAGATGAGATCTCACACAATACGCAGAAATGTAATAGTGCAATGTGGAGTATCGCTGCATCAGGTCACTATACAAGTCACTATATACTATAAGTCACTATATACTACAAGTCAAATCAAAATGTAGCTACCATGTTAAGTTTTGTATAAATTCAGCAAGGATTTACACAAACTACAGCATTAATTAAATATTCTGTGCAGATCCATCCTGGAAGTTTTTTTTCCTCCATTTCACCTCAGATAATCAGTATTTTAGGCTGGGGAATCTATTCTATTCTAAAATGACAAAACGAAACCCATATGAACAGACAACGAAGCAGAAATTTCAGTCAAAGCCAAACCGTTTCCAAATGCATTAAGGCGCAACTACTTCTGAGCCGAGACCAATTCGGTAACTTATCCAGGTGAACACATGCTATGAAAATAAAAGGTTTTACTTTCCCCAACTATTAAATACACAAAATTTCATTTCGTAGGAAACAGGCATATATGCCCCCTTCAACAGGCATATCTTCTGACCCAGTGTTTCGAAACGAAGCCTTGAAATTTCTGCACAAGAATGCTGCAGCAGACAAAACAGATACTGCAGTGTGTGTGTGTGTGTGTGTGTGTGGAGGGGGGAGAGCAAAGCGCAGTTTGGGACAGACCAGTCTTCCCTGACGGACCCTTTTAACCCCACCCCCACTCGGAAACGCCCTTGACGATGGCCTTTGGTTTTATCTGCATTTCCACGGGATGGGACTTCAATTATAAAAAAAAAGTGATAAGTGACGGAAAAACAAAAGCGGTAAGGTTTTCTGCACGATAATTGTTAAGGGGTTAATCTCCTGGACAATTTAAACTTAACACTGATGAATATTAAAGCATGTTTACTTTCTGTTAAATGACATGCTGGACGGTGAAGCCCCATGGGCCGGCCCCCTCACACGGCCCCTCCAAGGCCTGTTTTTAAATGAGACTTTCCCCTGTAGACTGGCATAACTGGATTATTTAGCCCCACCGTGGTGGGTATTGTACGAATAATGAGATGAAACGCTGCTGAACAGAGTGGACAGTCGCTGCATGCCTAATCAGTACGCTGGCACAGAGACGTGCCCTGAATACCTGTCCGAAACACATCCTCTTCAATGCAGCTTCCCCTCACCCCACACTTCGTCCTCTTCCCACTTTGTTAAACGTCTACGCTCCTTCTGACGAGCGCCATCAAAGGACTTCGGTGTGGTTGTCGGGCCTCTGCTTTGCTCTACTTGGTCTATCCTCTTGACTATGGCGGGGGGGAGCGTGGGGCAGGGGGACGGCTGCCGTACGCAGATCCGCGTCGCCAACCATCCAGACGGCGTCTGTAGCCGCGCGGCTCGCCCGAGCCAACGCCGACTGCTGGCAAAGGCCAGCCAGGATGAAGCCCAGGGACCGGGCCGCTCTGACACGCGTCTTTAATCAGTAATGTGACGCAAATTGGCCATTATATTTCACAGAGGGGGAACCTGCGCTGACTTCATAAACTTACTAGAGAGAGAGAGATAATGACAGCGTTCACTCTGGAGGCTGCACAATGCTCTTACAGTCAACCAATTAATTAAAAACGATTTAGGCCGACGGCAGCGACGACGTTCCCACTGCGTGCCAGTGGGGGGAGCAGGTCGCCGCGGTGATGCGCTGCCTGGCTCGCGGTCGCTCCGCACTGCGCGGGTTCCGAATGCAATGCGCCAAATGGCCCCCACCGGAACAAGGCTTCCCTTCCGATTCTGCACGAAGGAAAATTAAAATCTGAAAGCTCCACGTCTCATGCAGAAATCCCACAGTGACCTTCGGGCACAGATTTTGGACCGGCCCCATCTCTCACCACCTCCTGTGGTATCCCACCCCCCCATCCCCCTCGGCTCTTTTTACGCACCAGTGGTCCCAGCCAGGAGCTCAGTGTCCAAGGCAGCCAAGGCCCGTCTGCCAGTGCTGCCGCAGTCTGGGCTTGGGGCAGCCGTGTTAGACCCCCGCCCAACTCTAAGCGTCAATATTTCTCTGTGTCTGTGCATTTCAAAGGTTTCCACCTGCTGTTACCCATCTGAGGCACGGTGGCCGAGTTTAGAGGCTGCGGCCAGCAGCGTGCAGACATGAGTGACCCGGATAGCAGTTCAAGTCAAGCAGTCACTGGTGACAATATTGAGATTTATCATACAGGTAAAGAAGGCTAACAGCTAAGAGCTAACATGTGAGAAAACTGGAACATGGCTAATGGCCGAATGGGAAATGTGTAATATTGTCATTGAATACAGTAATTAAAACACCAACAAATGAAAAAGCTTCACTGCAAGGTCAGACTTAGGATCCAGGTAGAGAGAACAGCCTGAAGACCGTGGAGGCCACCCCCCCTCCCCCCATATGAGGAATATTCTGAACTCGGAGCTTCTCACATAACTGTTAACACAACAGCAGAATGAATTTGCAGATTAGCTGGAAGGTACCATCCCCATTTGAGGATAAGGGAGCCTCACCAGCTTCTCATCCACTGTGATGAGCTGGGAGTCGGGACCGCTGCTCCCCGCCAGCCGCCGCCCAGACGTGCCAGCCACCCTGCAAACAAGTTACAAGCATGAATACACACAAGAAAATGTCATACGAGGATATTTCAAAATAAATGAAAAAAAAGACACCGTAGAAGGATGAGGGGAGGGGTACTGCAAATCCATTTTCTCCCCCATTAGTTCTGTCTGCTGACTTTCTGGCAGGCCCTGTTTGGCCAGCTCACAACAGGCTGCAATTTAAGCCAGCCCGGTGGCTCGCCATTACCAGGAAAGTGCCGACGGCAAGAGTTGATTGTGCCAGGCCGTGGTGGTGGACTGGTCACCAACCAGCAAACTGCCGTGGACAGACTAAACTCTCCTGACCTTCTCCATCCGGAGTTATCAGAGGACCAAGGCCGGTTGGGGTTAAATCAAATGTGGAAAGAAAAAACTAAAAATGCTATCAAGTGGTAGTACTGAAAGGCATTTGCAAGCTTTTAAAACATTTTATAGACATACGTTCTCAAATAAGCAAGAATGTTTTAACACTTCACCTAATTTTTTGAATAAGCAACGTTATCAAAAGACCATTTAAGAAAACTGTTTTACTACCACAAAGATCAAGTTTAATCAAACAAGACAGACTGATAAAATAAACCATAAGTCAAAAAATAATTATTATATAAAGAGGATAAACAGGGAAAAAAACAAGATCTGTTTTGAATATATTTTATTTCTAATGGAATATTAAATATGACCAATGGTTTCCTCCGAAAAAATAGTTTATCTGCATTTTTATAAATTTCAACAGGGATCAACAGTATATATCATCTAATATTAATAGGGTCTGTGGTGAGAATGGCAACTATGTTTCATTATGGGGGGTATTCTTTTTAGTTTGTCTTAGAACCAACAGCATATAATGTATATGTTTTTACTTAAGAGACCCAGCTCTCAGGAATCACAGTTGCATCACAACAGAGAGAACCAGCAGTTTAACCGTTAAAAGAGTGTTCGACAATTGCTTTATTTCCTGTTAACTTATAATTAACACTTTCAGGCAAATTACAAGTTAGCATGTGTTAAACTGTGCGCTCAACTGATGCCCTCGTCGAGTTGCGGAACATCATCGGTGTTTCTTTTTAAATCGAGAAACAGAACCTTACCGAAAATCAAGATGTTCGCTTTTAACGTCAAAATGCAACAAGGGTTGTTTGCCGGTGTTTGTCGAAATTAGGTACTTCAGTTCAGTTATTCTTCCGTAGTGCTAACACTAGCTTTTACCATAACCCTAAACCCCCTAAAACCCTTACCCTAACCCTTAAAACCTAACCCTAATCCCAAGACAGTAGAACTGCACATGCGCTAAAAGGCTCGACAGTACGTCTCTATAGGTAGCTCAACTCGTCAGAACACCGGCATTTACAAGTCCTTTGCACGAGTTACAGCTAGCTAGTACACATATTTCCATATTTAATGCAATTTTAAAAAGGCACCTTTATTTTAACTATTTAAAGCATCCCAACGGTGTAGCATAGCCTAGTGATCAGAGCACACAGTTAGCCAACCACCTAATGTAGGTACTGAGGTCGTAACAAGGGCACGTAGATACGTCGGCTAACTGGCAGTTATGTAGCAGAAGTTGTATAAATAGTCAAACGAGGATACGACTATACACATATAAACAGGTACATGCTGTGATTATCTGCCAATAAGTTCTCCGTGAAAATGTACTTGATATTGTACAGCGAACTTTGTCGTTTACATTAGCCATTCCTAGAGGGCTACTGTAGAACATATATTGTACTATTAACCACTGCCTTTTCCCAACCCAGTCATATAACCAAAAATAATACAGTTCACTTTGCAGACTGCGCTTACCGGACAGCAGGTAGCAAAAATTTAGAGGACGAATTCGCCACAGGGAGCCGCTTCGCAGCCAAATACAACACAGTAGCCGCCATGTTCAGCCGGAATGCGAAACTAAGACTACGAAAAGCGAAGAGGTCCAAATGCAGGGCGACGCGTTTTGGGGAGCAGCGGGCACGAAAGCCGTGTGAAGACTTTCGCAGAAGTGTCAGTTTCCTTCTCCTTTAGAGTGTTCATGTAACGGCATTCAAATCATTCTATATCAGGAGCAAAGCATATTGATATATATAACAATTGCAGGCACTGCAATTTTAACTCTTTCTGGTTGCAAGCTACTTGTAACTTAATTGGCATTTTACTATGTACAGAGCCAGTGAAATGCAGTAATTATATTTACAGATTCTCCCTCCTGCGTATTATTACTGCCACTAACATTTGTTTTACGGATTGCTTTGAACCGCCTGTTTATGAACCAAACTGACATTTACTGCATGGTACTCATCTCCTGCCAGTTTATATATTTCTTTCGTGCCGCTCTCGAATCAGCGGATAAATGTTTGGAAGATTGACATATGGATGTTTCTATTGCTTAATAATTGTATATTTTGCCTCGGTTATGTGGTTAAAATGCAACCATGAATAAGTATAAGAGAATCTCAAACATTTTTTACTTCCTCCCAACGTGGAAGGTAATCAGGTTGATTAATACCTACGGTATTTTAGTTAAAGGACAGTAATTGTGCTTACATTTATACACTGAAGCGTTTATTAAATGTCTAAGTTTAAAGTACGTGGTAAACATCTGACAATAATGAAAACCAAACTTTAAGGAAAACATTTTATTTTCGTTCACATTTCGTATCTGTACAAATTCCATCATAACTTTTATATACATTTGACATTTACATAAAAAATACAAAACTATATATTTATAGCATGGATTTGTATTTGCCTTATATGTGAAAAATGTGAGAAAACTAGAGTAGTAAGGTCTGATACATTGTTTAATGACTCTATATTATCTGATTGTTAGCCCTGCAAGAGCAACATGGAGCAGAACATTGGCCAGGAGAAAATACATACATTGGCAAAAATGGCATATAAAAGCTATTGGCACATTTTTGACAAAACCAGGTATTGTCTAAACTCCATTGATATTCTAATGTAGAAAAATACTGCAACAGAATACTAATACTGATAGCGCACTGTCTTAGTCCTCTGTTCCCAAGATACAAAAACACATTGCTTACTTCTAGGGAAAATGGCTCATTAATTTCGCTGTGCTACACCACAAAAAGTATATTTGCAGAACCACTGAGACAGCCCCTTTGGTCAGTTCTAGTGAGTTGTAAACAGACAATTCTGCACATCACTGAAATGTGTCCAGATAAATTAACACAAAACTTAGCATGCATTTCCCAACATAAATACCTGCAATGCAGAAAATAATCGTGTTAAGCAGATATGTACAGCTCACGGGATGCGATCGACAACTTGCAGGAGATGTATACTTCACGTGATAACGTCATACCTCACAATAAATAACACTGCTTATCTTTGGACAAATATAACTCTTCATTACAAAAGACAGAAGCGGCAATGACCAAAATTGGGCAATAATACAAAACAGCTTGGTAGATAGTAAGCCTGGTATTGTAAATGTATAAATTATTAAACATGAACATAGTATAAATAAACATCTATCAGACTATACTATATGTATACTTTTTAAAAAATAAATAAGCATACACATTTGTACAGTATGACCAAAAGTCATTGTCCTAGGACTGTCCCACTGGCAGTGGTGTTTTATCAATCCAGAAATGAAGATAAATGGATATAAGCCATGTAGTCCTGATCTTCATCTTCATCGTCATCCTCCTGGTCTTCAGTAATGGCTATATGGGAGAATACAGGGCATCTGTTGTATAAATAGGGATCACAACGGCCCAGCAGTCAGTGCATGTTTTCACTGGTCTGACCCCACAGCCAGGGATGCAGGGTGGCACCTCAAATTATGCAGCGCAATTTACATAGTCTAGGAAGTAAAAACTGGCAAAGGGGTGGGTGTGTGTGTGAAGATTCAGTAGCTCAGGCCCATCTGACAGATTCCTGGAAGCAGAAAAAAAGTGCTTTTCTGTTCTATTCTTTTCTCCTTTTAGGGATCCCTTGTTGCAGCTGCTGATAATGTGCTGAATGACCCCTGGGCTGGACCAAGATCCCTGCAGCAAAGCCAAGGGGCAGCATCTTTGAGGTATGTTCTAACATTTTTACACCAAAACAAAAACAGGCGAAACCAAAACAAACAAAAATGAAAAGAAAAAAAAAGAAACAGACATCAAACTGCATGACCGCTTACTGGGCAACTAGTAAGAACAGACACAGATTTGTGTGATAGGTTGATTTCTATCAGCGAATAAAATAAAATTAACTTGCATACTTCAATAGCAAAAGGCCATGTTATCAGACTTGTAGGGTGATCGTTACATTGTTCTCGGTTGGAAGCAGATTTCAATGACAGTTAAACATGATGGTCAGTTTTGATCCAATTGAAAATAACTGCAGGACCATTACAAAATAATTGTGCAGGGCTGGTAGAATTTGTAGTGCAGCCGGGCAGCATAAAAAGTAAGCCACCATTTATTATTCAGAATAAACGAGCACCAATGATGATCACCTCATGTACATTATGAAATAAATGCACCTGTATTTTTCCAACATTTTGAAGTGTATGTCATCATCTCCTCATAGATACACTATGTTTTGAAAAATCACAATCAAAAGAAATTTCATATATAAACATTTAACACAACAGTTTGTCTATGGTGTTAACAGGATTTTAAGTAACAGATCCACTGTATGACAGTCTGTTTATCTTAAGAACAATAAATACATGGAGTGATTATTAAGGCAACTCGCTACATGGCACATAGCAAGTCACTAAGACGACCTCATGCATAGCTATCTAACTTTATGATTGTTCCAAATGCAAAACTTTTATTGTCAGATTTTTATATTTCTGTTAGTTATACGACTTAAGACTGTGGTTGAACTGCTTCCAAAAATTAGTCCTTAGTTCAAATGAGTTTCTTTTGTGACATATTCCTTTTGGATTCAAATAATTGCATATTTATATGCAAAAAAAAAATATATATATATAAGACAGCACAAGAGGACATGCGTTCACTCCCCTTCCCAAGTCCTTTGTGTTGCTTAAACTGGGGGGTATGTGTGTA
>JAABNY020000039.1:15899356-15913592 GCA_015164015.2 Brevimyrus niger
AAAGAAATAATGTCGTCCCCTTTTTTATCTGCCTTTTATATAAGGAAAAGGAAAACGGCCCCCCCCCCCCCCCCCCCATTTAAATTACAGGGTTTCTTTAGAAGAATCGTGTTGTTTGTCATCTATTCTATGCCATATGGAGCGTAAAAAGCTGCACATGGTGTTATAGCGACACCTGGTGAATTAAAAGAAATACAACCACTGAGCGCTCATACTCGATGCTCGTGTGTGGAAAATAACCAAAATTTGGAATTCTTGAGTTATGGGGTAGTTTGGAAATGGGGAGGGGGGCGGGTGGCTGTTCCCGGGGGTCCAGGAGCCATGATAAGTCATAATGGATGCCCCATGAAAAATGTATACCAGGCTAGATTATTATGACTTTTAGTTACCCCTCTTCCAAAGAGTTATTGGTTAGGTCAAACGCTGACTTAACATAATTTATGGCCTTTAAAAAACGTCCAAACTTTATTGTCAGTCAGTTGGAGACAAACAGTGTTTTTGTACCTGCTGTTCACAAACTTTTCTGCAATTCAAACTGCACTTTGAAGAATGAATGGTTTATTGGGCCTCCAGAATAGATCAGAAGCTGTAGGTTAAAGAGGGTTTGAGCATTCAGCCCTATTTGCATCATATGCGAGACAGCAGTAAGAAGTAAAAAAATATACAGGGCATATACAAATACAGAGAGAAAAAAAAAACTTTAATGACCAACCTCCTAGACCCAAGGGAAGAGCAAGCAGGTTTAATGATTTATAGCAAGGACTTGCACGCACCCAAACATAATATAAGAATCGGGAGCAAAAACCAAGTTCCAAATCAGATGCAGAAAGCAGACGAGAATTAAAAAAAAGTCAAACGAGAGACACAGCAGGTCACCCATTCAGCAGAGGGCAGCCTCAGTGCCTCACATTCACCATGAAGGTGGGGCATATAAATTCAGATTTAGCCTTGGTCTCTGTGTGCAATCCACACATCTTCCCAGGGGGCCGTGTTCCTCGGCACGTTGCCGGTGCAAAGTGCAGGAATATGAGGAACCGCGGCTGTAACTGTAAGAGTGGAGCGTCAGTTTTACTTGTCTGCGTCCTTGGTGCAAAATTAAAGGCACTTAGGGTGGGTGTTCTGTGTGTCTGGTCTCTGCTTCTGTTTGTGATTTTATGAACCGGATATCAAGGTGCAGGTGAGAGTGCATTCTGCATTGGGCTTGTAGTGGGAAAGACGTCGGACAGGCTGTGCAGCTCGCTTCCTCGCTGTTCATCTCTATCCCAGTCTGCGGACATGAGCTCTGGGTTAAAAAACGTCCAAATGGCCATAATAAGGTTCTTCCATAGGGTGGCTGGACTCACTCTTTGTGATGAGGTGCGGAATATTTAAATCTGTTGGTTTTATGTGCATCAAAGTGACACCTTTACACTCAATTATAGTAAAGGGATAAGAAATATATTATAGAAAGGAAAATGAGGATGTCATATGCTGAACAGTGTATCAATTATTTAGCTGCTACATTGTTCGTATTGAAACGAATCACTGAGAACAGGTTTTGTCTATATTTGATGAAGCTTTGTTTTATGATTACCACCGAGTTCTCTTATCCAGGGCAAAGAAAGATTAGAATAGTAGACATAAAAAACAGTTCAGAAAAAAACAGACTTAGAGTATGTATTAATTAGAAAAGTAGGTACTTTTATTTGGAGGGGGGGTGGGGGGTGGCTGTGATGTTGGTATGTTCTTTAAGTTATTTTTTTTTAAGAAAAAAAAAAACAGTTTAACCACAGATAGCATCTACAGTTCTCAGAACATACTCTCCCTTTAAGACAAATAAGGTTATTTTCATTTTCATTAAATATGTAACAAATGCCAGCATACCACTCATCAAATCTTATGGCTGGCATCTGTAAAATTGAGATGGGGTTTATTCCAAATCCAGGTAGTCCTTGGTAAATTATGGTCTGTTTAGGGTTTGGTGCATCAATATAAAAATCGCCACTCTTAGTTAAATATACTGAATTTATTTATTTCAGTGATGTTCCATGTGCAGCAAATATCAAGTTGCTGGCTTAAAAATTAGTCTACAAGGCAATTGGACAGGTCTTGTCATCAGTTAAAATGGACACAACTTCAGAAAAAAGCCATCCATCCATACAACTGCTTATCCTGGTCAGGGCACATATACTGCTGTTTTCTTTGTTTTTCAAAATAAGATCACAGTTATTTTTAAATTGGTTATATGGTTAAAAAATACCAATATCATTTCAGTTACCAAGACGTGTATCATTTGTATGTGACCTAAAACATCGATTCTCCTCACCTTCCATTTTAGCACTCTTACATGTAGACCTTCCTGTAAACTGTATTTAATACAACAATAGCATAAGAAAGAAATATCCCGAGAACCAACATATACCATATATTTGTTCTTTGTGCTATGAACATGTAACCTTTTTAAAACAGAAAAATCAGCCTGGGTTCTGTTGATCTTGTGTAATCATCTTTATTGGAAAATTAAATGCATTGACTCTGTATAAATAGCATGGCAGCAGTGGCTATATACAAAGCATCTTAATAAACTGTACATGAGACAGGCAGACAGACAGTTCAATAATGAAGCGAGGGGACCTCAAGTCAACCAGAAGCATTAAAGTATACTATGATGAACAGAGGCCATAATGCATTACTTCAGATGGACACATTGGCAAAAATGCACTCACACTTAATAAATAATCCATCAGAGGGCGTCTCCCGGATTATGTATTCCAAGGACTTGGATTTGCTACAGTATTAAGATTTCTACAATGTCTGGCAGGGGGGCTGGGAGGGAGCAAAAACATTGACCATCTGTGGGTCTCCGAGGACAGGGACGGGAAACACTGCTCTTGTCCAAGACCTCTTTTAAAAAGAAATGTTTGCCTTTACTGTGTTGATAGTTTGCTGATTATTATTGTGTTCTTTCAAGGAATGAAAAGTAGCAGAGTTTGGAAAAATGTTTCAGGTGTCAACTGAAAGGATCTCATTAGAAAACGTCAATAAAAAATATAGCATTAATAAAAAAATGATTGCAGAACTAATTTGAGCCACATTTTTTTATAGATTAATGAGCAAAATGGAAGAATAGATTTTTTTTCTTATGTCTACCTGTTACACTGCAGATGGTCACATGGTAAATGACCCACTTGTTCCATTTACTTGTGTCAAAGTACAAATGCACCCAAATAAGAAAAAACGCATTGAGACACTTCAGAGGATGCGAGTCTGCCTTGCCAAGGAACCCATCAGTCCTATCTTGGGATTGTCCCTTCTGGAAAAAGGTGTGCCAAAACCAAAGGTCCTCACTGCCCCACCCTTCTTCATCACCACCTCACCGCCCAAGCTGAGGTGACACATGGACGTCTCTTGGACATAGAAACGGTTAGGCCTAAGTGGCAGCTAAAGCGAGAATTAGAATGAAGCTGAGGTACACACATCTTCATAACTGTACGAAATGACTTCTAGCTTATATTTACACTTGTCAGCCAAGTTTATATAGCATGAACTCTATAAATGGAACATCTTTGCTTGCCTGGTGTGTCGTTCTAGATGACTTACCGCAAAGCCAACATTACATATCTTCCTCAAGAGTTGGAACTTGCGAAGAACAGAGACTGCAACGAATAGCATTAACCATCAGGTCAAGTATTCCAACCAATCCACTACAAATTATCGTCATAGCTTTCAGAAATCTCTTGCCTGCTCTGTAAGTGAGGCCAACATCACGCCTCACACGTCTCAGAAAATAGGTCTTCTAAGGGCATACAAAGTGGCAGGATACCCTGCAGATCAGATTGCCTTGTCGAGTCCCTTAATACAGCAACACGGTGGAGAACATTGCAGAGTTTAACTTTGCAAATATCAGGAGAAGGTGCTCGACTAGGGACAGCTGAAAAGCCGCCCACACAAGCCCACTTCTCCATTACTCCAGTCACCTGTTTGCAAAGGCACTGCTGGGCAAAACATTGAAAGAAGTTTGAGTAAACAATTAAAATAATACCAAATGTTTATAGCACTAAAACATCTCCCAGCACCTGAGGTCTGGCAAGAGAGCAGAAAAGAGCCAGAATCAAGACTGGGGGGTGTGTGCTCCTGTCTGCTGGCCACAGATCAGTGCCCAGGTCAAATATTTGGCAGAGAGCAAAGGTTATTGCCATACTTAAACCTGAAAAAGATTCAAATCTCCTGTCCAATGCAAAATTCTTGAACACCTCTACTTCATTGCAGAATACTGCCCACAGCAGAACTCAATGTAGACTACACTGGTTATTATGAGCCCTAAGCGTCTCGCATGTTCATGTGAGAAACCTCAAAATCCAAAGGCCATCCTGCCTAAATATATTGTGGACCCAAGACAAGACAAACCAAGATCAAGTCATGGAAGAACTTGATCTCTTGCAGGCATAACCTGGGTCACTGTTCCCTGCTGCCCCCTGGAGTTCAGCTCCGGTACTTCCACTCGTATGACACCATGCCCGCAGAGAAGGCATCCCGCCGACTGTCACCATGTACTTTATAAGTGTGACTCCGCACTCCATTCACACCCCCCACTGCTTCAGGACCATGTCCCACCAACCTTGTAGGAATTATTTTAACGCCTCTTTGTGGACGTGAAATAGAACAGTCTATGTAACAAATACCAGAGGCCTGTGTGGCCTGCAGATTCTATGGAGGTCCGCTCATCCCAAGTACAGCCAGACTGGAAACTTGGCTCAGGAACTTTGCATTTGCTAAATTAAAAAGTGTAGCCCAACTGCAATTATAATCTGAGACACAATTTTCATAAATATATACAGACCTCAATATACATGCATCTTTAATAAATAAGCCAGCTACATGACATACTTAGAATTATTATTTTTTTAAATATGGCAATACTCCGCATTAATCTCAAGTCCGTGTCATCAATAAACAGAGCATACTCAAAGCACAGTTTATCAGAACTACTGCATGTAGTATTCCCTGTCCAGACTAACATGCAGTCAGGGGAGTATAAATGTCTTTGTTACCAAGGAAACGGCTCCAAATGACTTGAGGGTGCTTAATATTTAACGGTGGGGGTTTCTTTACCATTAACCCCCTGTCCTCTAATGAGAATTGACAGGAGTGCAAATGCAAATGAGTGTACACACACATACAAACGTGCGCGCACTCGCACGCAAACATGCACGTACACACACGTCTGTCTCCATATCTCTGTGGGGTCCATTTGTTTCTAAGAGAAATTCCAACAATGACAACCTTAACCCCTGCCCAGCCCTAACATTAACTATAATTAACCAAAGACTTTTGATATTTTTAGTTTTTTGATTGCAGATTTTTATAATTGCACAGATTTTTATAAAACTGAATATCCCCTTGCGGGGACTGAAAAATGCACCCAGCAATGTCAAAATAACAGGTTTTTATCACATTGTGGGAAGCAAATGTCCCCACAATGAAATATATATGTAACCATACTTAAACACACACAGGCACACACACACATTTAGGAACATGTCCAGATAACAGACTGACACTGCGCTCCAGCTCTCTCCTCTTCACACATCATACTTTCTGTTCCTGTTCCATGTCCATGATTTTTCTTCTTCTTTTTGCACATCTCAAAAAAAAAAATACTCCCAGGTCTTCACAGCTTTTTAATTCCCTTTAACACACATAATTACTGCAGATCAGTATGATCGGACGATTCTTCCAAATGAATCAAGTACTACACTCAGCAATGCATTTACTTAAAAGCAGGAAATCTCAGCTCTGTTCCTGTCAGGCTTTCAAGTGCCCTTTAAAGAGTTAAATGGAGGAGACAGCAAAACTCACTCAATCTGTGAAATAATTAGTTCAGCTGAGTGCTTAAGTGATTAGGTAGAATGGAAATGTGTCTGTTGGGAAGAAAGTTGAAAAGGTCTGCTTTAAACGATCCCTTTAAAAAGATAACAGAATAGATTTAATTAAGAATGATATTCCTGTCTCTCTAATTATTCCTCTTTATCTATTTGTGCAGACGGAATTGTATGCGAACATGTTTTGCTAAATCCTCCACAAAAAAAACTTTGTGTTGTTCAGTCACTTAACAGTCATTTGACTATAAAAGCACCACAGGTGCATGAGTCAGACACTGCAGTAGGGCCTCATTTCCTGATGTCTGAATGTAGATGCTAAATGAATTACAGTAAGACATCACTGTAACCTTTAAGAAGCAGTGACCTCTGCTTCAGTGGAGTTGAAGTCGCTTCCAGCCAATAAGTGTTGAAAGAAAGCTACCAGATGAGGACGAGTTACGGTGCAGCTGGGCTTGGAAACCAGCCTGTGAACGAGTAAAGGAGCCCACTGGATTACAGACACCCATCTGTCCCCTGCCCCTACTGCATTACGGACACCCATCTGTCCCCTGTCCCCACTGGATTACAGACACCCATCTGTCCCCTGTCCCCACTGGATTACAGACACCCATCTGTCCCCTGTGCCCACTGGATTACGGACACTCATCTGTCCCCTCTTGATTACGGACACCCATCTGTCCCCTGTCCCCACTGGATTACAGACACCCATCTGTCCCCTCTGGATTACGGACACCCATCTGTCCCCTCTGGATTACGGACACCCATCTGTCCCCTGTCCCCACTGTCCCCTCTGGATTACAGACACCCATCTGTCACCTCTCCCCACTAGATTACGAACATCCATCTGTCCCCTCAGGATTATGGACACCCATCTGTCCCTTGTCCCCACTGGATTACGGACACCCATCTGTCCCCTGTCCCTCACTGGATTATGGACACCCATCTGTCCCCTGTCCCCACTGGATTACACATACTCATCTGTCTCCTGTCCCCTCTGGATGACGGACACCCATCTGTCCCCTGTCCCCTCTGGATTATGGACACCCATCTGTCCCCTGTCCCCACTGGATTATGGACACGCATCTGTCCCCTCTGGATTACTGACACCCCTGTCGTCTCTGTGGAGCTACAGCATGCTATCTGAGACACATTTGGCATCATCTTTACTTTCAGCCATACTAGTGCAAAAAATCTGTTCTATCCCATTGCCAACACTTTTGCCCCACTGCACGAAAATAATGAAAGAATAGAGCTCTTTTCCAGTGACCTTTTGCAAAATATGCAAATGTCGATCTTACACGCATAATACCAAGGATGATAAGTAGATGAGGAGAGGTTCTAATGTATATTTCAGGCTTACATTAATCATTATATAGAGCACTTGGCTTTCAGATGTCTTGCTGTAGCCCTTCTCTCAACAGTGAAGAGCCTAATGTCTCTCTGGCACCCCCTACAGGGCCACATTGAAGTCAGTGACCAGGAACTCGATGTGGTCCCTCTCTTTGGTCTTGAAGGCCTCCGCGATGAGCCGAGCGGCCTCCTGGTGCTCCAGCCCCCTCAGGGACACGCCGTTCACCTCCAGGATCACCTGACCCACTTTCAGCTGCCCGCAGTTGTAAGCAGAGCCGCCCTTCTGTGGTGGATGCAGCCGGGCAGACAGGCGTCCGGTACCCAGCAGGGAAAGAGGGACAGGATAGGAGAAAGGAAGTGGAACAAGAGAGAGATGGGGTGGGAGAACATGAAAAGGGGAAAGAACATTAATATCGCAGCCCTTGGTAGGTTAACAGCCATTATCTTAGCCTTTATAGGGGTTTGTAAAGAACATCATAGAACACAGGTAAGCGGACTGTCCAGCAACACAGAAAGAGTATGAAAACAGGAAACAAAGAGCAAAAGACAGACAATTCTTCATGAATCAGAGCAACATGCGGGTTTAATATTTAGCACCCAGCTTCATTACACCTAAACTGAGCGAAGATCAAAAGCCTATGAGATAGAACCCCCCCCAGAATTGGAGTCTCGTATTTCATCTTATTTGGATTCATATACATGCAGGAATGTGCAATATAACCTCAAAAATCAATTTAGATTCCTCCCTAAGGTGAATTTTACCATCGTACTGCAGTTCTCCACATATCCGGTCTCAAACCTGGCAGTAAATTGAGGTGGGTTCTTTTCATGTTTTGGAGTAGACCAGGTATGATGTGGGAAGGTATAATAATGAACAGCTTAAAAGAAAATGTGGCGTTCCTTTGCAGGACAGGTTCAGGATTTATAATGTAAGAGCAAACTTTGGACAAGCAAGAAGCATTTGGTTAAAGAATCCCTTAAACATCACAGTTATAGTTAAAACAACCAGACAGGGATATTCATAGCACATACAAGAAGTTCCTGCATTTCAGGTCTCAAAGGTGCTTACCTATAATAGTATATATATATACACTTTATTCATCCCCATGGGGAAATTGTCTTTTCTCTTGTCCTATGTTGTTCTCCAAGAGACCACAGACACATATACAAGGGAGAGCAGGTTTGGAACCACAGACGCATGCACAGGAGAGAGCAGGTTTAGAACCACAGACACATATACAGGAGAGAGCAGGTTTGGAACCACAGACACATATACAGGAGAGAGCAGGTTTAGAACCACAGACACATACAGGAGAGAGCAGGTTTGGAACCACAGACACATACAGGAGAGAACAGGTTTGGAACCACAGACACATATACAGGAGAGAGCAGGTTTAGAATCACAGACACATATACAGGAGAGAGCAGGTTTGGAACCAGAGACACATATACAGGAGAGAGTAGGTTTGGAACCAGAGACACATATACATGCTCATGGGTCCGACGGTGGCAACAATCTCCCAATCTGCACAGCCAGATACCACTCTAAAAGAAAACTAACAAAATCAACTCTGTAACACACTGTAATTGTTAAGTGTGAGGACCTTGACCAGAAGCTGGGCATTTGTCAGTCTGCTGTAGGTTTGTGAAACATTTGCGAGGGATTTATAAGGCTGGATGTCATGGAAGCAATTTCCACAAAGTTAAGTGCAGAAACCGTGGATTAAACTCAATAAAATAAATTCTATTGCAATGTGCCTTTTCAAAGAGCATCCATAAAAATGAAACGTATGATGATCTCCTCTGATGAGTGAGCCTAATGAAAAGAAGAATCATGATAATGAGAATGGCCCAGTAAATCCTTCAATAATAGTAATATAATTTTAATTATCGGGAACGTGCGACAGCCGGACCTCTGTCCAGACCACAGTGATCAGACTTTCTTGGGGGTTCAGTGATGCAAAGTTCTGTTACAGACATTCTGCATGAATAACTGAAGGAAATCAGCACAGGAAACTGCCAGGAACAATGAGGCAGTGCATCTCATAAGCGGACTTGTTTGGTGTCGCATTTCATAAGCATCACCGAGAAGGTACATCTATGCCAAGGTCTATTCTCGTTGCTCCTTTGTGATCTACCCACTAACACCCACACTTGTAACCCAACACAGGAAACAGACTCTTCCTTTCGACCTGCCATGCTTCTTTGCCTGTGCGCCATCTCACATGCATCCCAAAGAACATCTTATATTTCTCATGCATGCCTGAAGCCTGCACACGGTAGACTGACCTGTATGGTGACGATACGAGGCAGGGGTTGGCGGGTGTTGGCGCCGCCTTCGATGGCAATTCCCAGTGTGCTGGCGCTCCGGGCCACACGGACCAGAGAAGAGGTCAGCTCTAGTGTCCCCATCTACAGGAACGGAGAGAAACAAGCTGGAAGCAACATGGTTGGAGAGGGGAATCCGGGACGGACGTGATGGTGGTAATGGTGAGCATGGGTTTGAACACTGGCCCAGTGGACAGCCCTGAGCAATATATGCGTGCTGAATCCTGTCTTTATCTTCATACAGACATCAGATGGCATTGAACAGATTCCCCTCTCTCCTCTGCTTTTACTGGGCAGCCCAGTAAAGCCTACAAGCATCCCATTGGGCGCCCCAGTGAAAGTGCCCCATTGGGCAGCACAGTCCCCTGATGTCAAAGACATTAATTTACAAGCCTTGAACACATAAAGCCGCCATCTTGGCATCATTCCTCACTGCAGGGACGCCGCTAAGGGGGGGGGAAGTTGGGACAATTCTAAGGGCCCACGCCCTTTAGGGGCCCCCAGAGATCTGCTTTATTAATAATAAAGGGGCCCAACCTCATATTTTGTCATAGGGCCCAAAATTGCTAGTGGCGCCCCTGCCTCACTGCATCGTGATGGTGAGCTTTGACTAGCAAGGCCAACTCACAACTGCAACAAACGCCAATGGCTACGCTTTACCTGCATACAGTACTGTACAAAAGTCTTAGTCAGTCAAATGAAATGTTTAAAACTATTTTTCTGGGTGGTAAATATATATTTGCCCAGAACAAAAAATACAGTCTAACAATAGAATGCATGCATATGAAGAGCAACACAATAGTAATTACCAGTAATTTTTTCTTTTCTCCAAAAAGTCATTGATATCGATGGCGAGACAAACACCGCTTTAGTCCCCCAATCTCTCCTCAGGAGCACCTCAGCCATTCCATGTGTTTGTTAAACTTGATCACACGCTTACTCAATTAATTAATTTAGTAGTATAAAAACTCAGTGAGCTATTTATTTGCCACATGAGGTGCTGTGTATTGGATGGTCGCTCTGAAAACTCGGGTGACTTTAGCGGAAGTTTTGAAATAGCTAAGTTGACATATTTTGACGGACAAAATAGCAGAATTTTTCACCAACATGAAGATCATTTAAGCATAATTTTTAATGACTGCCTAAGGCTTTTGTATGGTACTGTACCTGCTGATCTGATAGATTAACCTGACTGGCTATCATGCTGCTGGAGGGTGGGCAGTCAGCTGACCTTTGGCCCCCAGAGGTGTCTTCTCCTACTAGACCAAGCTAGAAGGTTTTTCTTCCACTCCTCGGCTGTCTTCCGGGTCGTTCTGCTTGCACTCTGTGCTTGTTTGCATGTGTTTGTTTATTATGCATACAGTAAAGTGAAGTTCATTGTCTGCAGAGGTGCTTTATAAAAGTAAACTGAAGTGAAGTGAAGTGAAATGGATCAAATGGAATTCTAATGCAGATACAAAGCTAAAAGATATTATGACATAATAAAAAGATTCAGGGCAGATTTTTCTTCCTTAATGGAAATTAACTTTGTTTTTACCGAACTAAGATCGGCAAATCCAAAGCAATTAAAGTTCTGCAGTCAATAATCCTGCCATGGCTCTTAGCCTGTCGGCCACAATAATACAGCATCAAACCCACACTGGGAGGCCATGTTCCCCCAGGAACACACAGCATGCTATGCTGGCCAGTCAGAATCAGAATCAGAATCAGAATCAGAATCAGAATCAGAATACTTTCAGAATCCTGGAGGAAACAGAAAGTACTTAACTTCACACTGAGTTGTTTACTTGTTTATTAAAAAACAGTCATGACTTTGAAGACGTGATAAAAATTTACAGGTTTTAAACTGCATGACGTGTATAATGCCCCCCTGCAGAGAAAACCCGATTGATCAACTTATTGGTTGGTTAACTTAAGATATGTCTTCCCATGATGTTTTGATGTTTAGCTGGGCATACTAGCTTATGATGGTCAATAAAACTGGTTTAACTGCTCATACCTGCATGACCAGCTTACATCATCTACAGTAGATCAGCCGGTTTTGAGCTGTTTTTTCCAGCAGGGGGTGACAAGACACCCCAGAGACCATGACTGACACACAATCTGCTCTTGGACTAAATAAGTGAAGAACATCAGCTGTGTAGCCCCCTCCCCCGCACACGGGGGGGCTCCTTTTCTGTTGTGCTGGGGGCTAACATGCCACATGCCAGACCTCGCTCACCGGCTGGGCCTCGGCCTCCGTCCCCAGCCCCGGGAAGCGCTGCGCCTCATGGGACGACCGTGCCTTTCCAGGCCGGGGGCTGCTCTCCTTGCTGAGGCCTCCGGATTCGGCGATGTCGACCCCGCTGTCCTCACTCAGGGTCTGGCCGCTGCCCGACAGCTGCGAGAGCGCGGCCCCTACAGGGGCCACAAAGTGCACGATCGACACCGGGGGTCACGACGACAGCCCCATCTGCGTGTGAATCTAACCGCCGCTCCAGCCCCCGGTGGACTCCCCCGCGGCACCCTCACCTCGCGTCTGTGGGACCGGCTGAGCCCCACTGGTGCCCGGCTCCATGCCGGCCCGATGCACGTCCACCATGATGAAGCGTGGTTTTGAGGCGGGAGATGTGGACGGTGGCTTATTGGGGCTGGATTGCGGTGCAGCTGAGGCAGAGCCTGGCGGTCCAGACGACGGGCTGGCGGGCACAGGGGTGCCCTTAGCGGGGGCCTCTGGGCAGGCGAAGGTCTTGAGGGGCTGCCGATTCCTCAGGGTCTGCTGAGGGGACGCTTCCTTCTCAGGGAGAGGGTGGATGCACTCTGCGGAACTGCCAGCAGGGGGCGCCGTACAGAAAAGTGCTGACTGGGAAGAGGCCGAGCAGGGCCGCTGGGGCTGAGCCCGCTGGGTGGCTCGCTTTGATAGCACCGGGGGAGGGGGTGGCTTGAAGGATGGAGGGGAATCAATGGTGGACTGCAGGTTATCCTGGAGAGAAGGAGACAGGCATGAGCAGTGGTGCCCATTCCCCGTGAAGTGCCAAAACCGATCAAAACCACAGCAAGAAAAAACACTACAGTATTTTTATTTATTATTTCAGTGAGATGATTTGTTATTCAGTTCAATAAAAAAAAATCAGGTAAGGATTTGTGTACATGCTAAATTTTTATTAACATTTCATCCACAGTGAATCGCAAAAGTCACAAACACAGTCAAATGCACACAGATGCGCAGTGTAAGAGGAATCAATGTGTGGATAAATTAAGTAAAGGTCTTCATAAAGCATGCAGACAAAAATAACTACAGGGTTATTATCTAGATATTGTATCCCCTACAGAAATTCACATCCACTGCTACAGTAATACAGTAGTAATACAATATTAATTTCCACTAAGACCATACAAAGTGTCAAAAGTATCCATTGGATATTTTTTATTATGTCATTGAGAAAGACATGTTTACCAAAAGTTCATATCAAGTTTCAAACATCACAGTTATATTTTTCCTTTAGAACATTTCTGGTCATTATTGTCTTTTCATGTCAAAAGTACATTTAAAATGTGGATTATCCCGATAGACTCCCAGAATTATGATAGCATCAGCAATTTAGACTCAAACTCATAAGCAATAACTCAGCTATTACAGACACTGATGTGTTTATAAGGATGTTCTGAAGACTCATCTGTCCCACGATAAACAAACACGTAATGACAAAAAACAAATTTCAATTTATTCTTCTTTGTAGGAACATCAGGCTTTCTAAAAATATCTGGAGAAAACCCAGTGAAGAAATGCATTATTTACTGATCAAACTACACATTCACTGTGACCAGAATGTATAGTATATAACATTATCGCTAATTCAAATGTGATTATATTGCAGCAGTCCTTCATTCCCATAACACAGACTCCTTGCACTTGACCTTTGGTGTTAGGCTGACAGATGGGGATCAGGCCACTATGGGCCACAGCCCACAGCTCTGGAAAGGTACAAAGCAGAGTTTTCTGCAGCCCCCTGCCAACCCCCACACGGGCCTGTTCCCTCCGGCACCAAAAGCATAGTGCCTTCCTCTAGCAAGCAGGACAATCTGTGGACTTCACACTTGGTGACAAACCGTGACTCTGGGGCTCACCAGAGAGATGTCCGGCAGGGCGTTGTGACTCTCTGACAGGGCCTCACTGCTGCGGTGCAGCCTGCTGCAGGTCTGGGGGGGGGGGGGGGGGGCCCGGGGGGGGCGGAGGGGCCCGGGCGCCCGCCCCCGCGCGGGGGGGGGGGGGGGGGGGGGGGGGGGGGGAGGGGGGGTGCAGAGCGATGGGCATACGCGGGCCGACACGCCTGCCGGCACCATGATCGCGGCTCATCGGGCCGGCCCTGGATACGGTGAGCCGGCATAGCGCTCCATAAAGATGTATCCCCCAAAGTTCCTATTCAATGAAAAACGAAAATGAAAATATTACGCTCTCAGAAACTGATGGGAATTGCTGTTTCGTCGCAGCAGGGGTGTAATATCTCGTGACACCTTGTGACCTGCATGAACGCAATTTGTGTCTTAATATCCAGCTTACATCAGATCCAGCCTCCAGAGGCTCGAGGTGTTAGGAACCTCAACACCCCCCCCCCCCCCCCCGCGGCCCCCCTCCCCCCCCCCCCCCCCCCGGCCCCCTCCGGGCCCCCCCCCCCCGCCCCCCCGGTCCCCCGCGCGTTTTCTGCAGTGGCACGGCT
>JAABNY020000039.1:15950276-15961771 GCA_015164015.2 Brevimyrus niger
CCCTCCTCTCCTACCCACCCCACCCTCCATCCATCCCTCCATCCACCCCTCCATCCATCCATCCCTCCACCCATCCATCCATCCATCCATCCATCCATCCATCCATCCATCCATCCATCCATCCATCCATCCATCCATCCAATTCCAGGTCTCAGTGCAAATGCCCAGACCTCCCTCTCCCCCGTCACCTTCCCCAGCTCCTGTGGGTGGATATCCAGGCCCTCCCAATTCAGTTGAGCATGATAATCTCTCCTGTGTATAATGGGTCTGTCCTGTGGTCTGCTCCGAGTTCAACATGCCTGGAGCACCTTTCAAGAAAGCCATTCAAGATGCATTCCAACCAACCTTAGCTGGCTCCTTTCAATGCAAAGAAACAGCAGGTCTTCTCAGAGTCCTCCATGGATATTTAAGCTCCACCCTATCTGTAAGGCTGAGCGCAGACACACGATGCAAAGGAAGCTCATTTCTTCCACCTTCATTTCTTATGTGCAATCTCGTTCTTTCCTTCACTGTCATGCCTATTGTCCTGTGCGCCACGCCCCCTCGCTACCTCGTGTGGAGTCGCCGTGTTACCAGCTGTTTCTCATTGTTGTTAATTAGTCCTATGTATTTAAGTCCGCGTTCGAGTATGTTTCCCCAGTCCGGTCATTAACGTTGTGTGACGTCGTTTCATGTTCCTGAATGTTTTTGGCCCAAATAAATCCCACCTTACTCCACTTCACGGCTTGTGTCCTGTTTCCCCGGTTCGTGCCCCGGCAATCATGACGCTTCCCTACCCAAAAATTCTGAAAATAGGTGAGCGAACTGACACGTCATGTCACAGTGGACCTTTCATAGTGGGATACCCCAGGGTTGAATTTTAGGACAACTATTATTGCTAATTTGCATTAACAATATTGACACCAATATATACAGTAAACTGGTTACATTTGCAGACAACGCCAAGATGGGCGGTGTAACAGATACTGAACTAGCAGCACAGATGCTACAGCAGGATCTTGATTTAATTAGCGACTGGGATGATACCTGGCAGATGAAATTTAATGTAGATAAATGCAAGGTAATCCATTCAGGGAGCAGAAATATAAAGTGCAGATATTTTATGGCTGTAAATAAAGGCAGCTGATTATGAGAAAGGCCTTGGAGCTTTTGTGAAATTCACTAAGTTGTGAAGTGAATGTTCTTTTTCCTTTTGTTCTTTTTTAGAGAAACAAAGTACATACTGTACTGCTATTCTTTTGCAGTCGCTAATGGAACTGCACCTGCCCAAACAGGTACGTACTTGAACCGTGAACCCTCAGATTAGAAGGCTGATGCTCTACCAGCTGAGCTCCGCTATGTGACGGAACATGAAAGCCTGAGGCAGAAAGATTGTAGAGCCACATTCTGAAATAAAAACAGGACAGGTGCGGATAACTGGCCAGCGGGGCGTCGGATCTCTGGGGAACAAGCGGCCCGTCGACTGCTCATACCTACCAACCGTTATTTGAGTACTTTTCTGACTACGCTGTTCCAAGCCTTCTTGACAGGATTAATAGGATCCCAGCAAGGCTCCCTGGGGGCCCCTCCCCTCTCCCAGCACGGCACACGCTTTGGGAAGAGCTCTGACTCCGGGGCTTTGACCCGATGTTCGCGCCTGTAGTCAGGCGTGAAAATGAACACTGGAGCTGCACAGCATCAGTAGCACGGCCCTCTCGTCGTAACGCAGTGACTGTGGGGCCTATTGATTCGCAGTGACTGGCTGGGGCTCACTGGGCATCCCGACAGATGCCAAGGCGGTGGGCTTATCGTTCTGAGCACAGACAAGCTGTGATACAAACTCCCTGACAAGAGCTGCCGCAAGATCAGGCTGCTTCTCCTGCCCGCTGGTGGAGACCTGCACTCTTAAAGCGGTCTTTCAGATAAATGTGATATTGAAACGTAAGATGCTGCTTCACAAAGCACCAGTTCTATTGGGCAATGATCATGAAAGATCTCTGAAACCCGGCGTGCTCCCCTGTTTGGACCCAGGTGTGGTTCCCCCACTGCTTAGAGTGTAAGAGCACTTCTCAAGATCAGCGAGCCTGTGGACGCACCAACCTCAGACTGTCACGCACATGCAATGATAAGCATGAGCACGAGCACTGAGCAGGCATGGCACCCCACAGGCACAGCACACTACAGGCACAGTACTACAATGCATCCATTTAAATGAGCATGGGCACAAGCCCTTAGCAGGCACATCACGAGGCACAGCACTTATAACGCTGCCATCATAATAAGAATGAGCACAAGCCCTAAGAAGGCACATTACAGCACAGGCACAACACTATAACTCCTCCATCTGATACACGGCACATTGTAACGTTTTCATGGATTCATGGTTTTAAGTGGAATAGTCATTCATTGAAAACCATCATTAATCATTAAAGCAATAGCATAATTACACTATATGGCCAAAGTATGTGGATACTTCTGTTAATTAGAGGAAATGCCTAATTAAGCCACACTCATTGCTGACATGAGTGTATGATTAAGCACACAGTCACACAAACATTAGTAGCAGAATGGTACTGGAGAGCTAAGTAACATTCACCTTGAAACCATCTTTCCAACAAATCAGTTTGCCACATTTATGTTCCACTCGAGCTGCCCTGGTCAACCACAAGTGATTGTCAAGGTCAAAATGTCCGGGAGCAAGTTCAGCTGGGAAGTGGTTGGTCACACAAACTCACAGAAAGGGATCTGGTCACCCAGTATCAACACCCCATCTGAATGGCAGCAAATCCTACCAACAGCGTTCCAACGTCTAACAGTGTCATGGATCAACCACGGGGATCCCAGGATAGCATCATGAAGCCCACACCCCCAGGGAAACCCCGGCCAGTCTGACCCTCCTATGGGCCCGCCCAGGTTACATGTGGCTGCACCCATATCTTTCTGGTTTTGTGTAGCTATGGACCCAGAGTAGCTACGCCCTCACAGCTGATTCTAATTGTTCATATCACTGGAGTCTATTTTAGTTCATCTGATCTTGCACTTAGACATGAGATTTTCCTGAGTTTGATTGTTTTCTGTATCTATGTCCTGCTTGTCTGCCTGCCCCTTTCCTGACCCTGCTTTTTGTATTCACACCATGAGACCCATCCAGCGGTTCCTGACAGATTACGCATCTACGGACTCTACTGATTCTGTCGTGCCCTCCTACTGTTGAACGCTCATTGGCTCATTGTTTGTGATTTGAATACTGTTTTAGCTTTTGCTGGTTTGGACTCAGACTGCAGACTATGGCTTTAGGTTGCTCCCGAATAAATTCAGCTATTCTAACCTGTATCTGCACAATTGTTCCCCTCTGCCGTTCGTCATTCCTGACAGAAGATCCTGCCATATCAGGATGGACCCAGAGGAACAGGTTGGAATACAACAGCTGCCAGATGCCATCGCATGGCATACGACTATGATTGGGCACCAGCAATCCGATCTCCATTGCATGGGTGAGTCCATAGAATCCCTTCAAATGGGAATCACGGAGCCTCTCCATCTTATGCCACTGCTCCATTGACTCCGCCGATCAGTGATCCGCGCATTCCTCCAGCAAGATAATACAGTGGAGATCCTGGAACATGTCATGCATCTCAATGTCATGCATTTCACAATGTTACATTGCTGTTTAAATTCAGCAATTAGCCTCCCCCATGGAGATGTTCCACGTAGCCTTTTAGAGATCAAAAATGAATTAACAGCCTGTGAGCTACCTGGTTCTCTGCAGGATTTTGCTGATTGGACACTCAGGGTGGACACTCAGATTCACCAATGGCGTCGGCAACAATGCAGGAGGGAGAAGCCACCACATGTCCAGAATCTGGCTGCAGATCACCGTTCTGAAACAGTAACTAAACTGATGCAGGTTGACTGGAATTGTCTCTCTCCGACTGAGCGACAGCGGCCTCTTGTTCCTGCAGTATTATGAACAGGCTGGGCATTTAATCTCAAACCGCCCAGTAAAAGGTTGCATCCACCAGTAAGGAAGAGGGTACTGGTTGGTTTTTGCCTGTAAATCCCTGTTCTACTGGGAGGGCCTTCCTCTCAGCAGTACTGACATGGGGCTCTCTTGCTGCATTGAATGACTCTGGAGACAACAAGAGTTTTTTGCATTCCACGCTAGCCTGGCAGTGGGGAATGCCGAATACTTGGGTCCAATTGTCAAGGGTTCTGCACGCCCTAGATGGGTGAAAGATGGCCACAGTTACTTTCTGGCAATCATGTAGAAATATTTCCCGATACCTTATTGGGTCTCCTCAGGTACCTCTTGTATTAGGGCACCATTAGCTTATCCGTCACAATTCATTTGAAAGAGGGTACTATCAGTACCTGAGGTCCATGTTTCACAGTGCCTGAACTTATCTGCAGTTCCAGCAGAATACCTGCATAAGAAGCCGATAACTCCTGTCCTTCTGATCTGCTACCTGACACAACACCCTGTAGGGCACTGGCGTCAACCTCCAGTCCTGGAGGGCCAGAGCCCTGCACATTTTTGGGGTTTCCCTCATTTAACACACCTGACTCTTTGTGCTAATCACCATACAGCTCTTGAGCTAAATCATTTGTGATGGAACATGGAAAGAACTAAGCTACACAGGACTCTGGACCTCCAGGAGTGCAGTTTGATACCCCTGCTCTAGGGGGTGCCTCTACTCCCTTTCTGCTCCTGAATGGAAAACAATGGAAGGCTATGTTTATGAGACCCTCTTATCAGGGCTTAATCACACTTCTTCTCCTGCAGGGGACATCTTTGCGCAAAAGAAGAATGGATCCCTTCAACCCTGTACTGGTTACACCAGTTAAGAACCATTACCCCTCACCCCTATTGTCCTCTGTCCTAGACCTCCTTCAAGGTGCCTGGATTTGGACCTCTGCAATGCTTCTCATTTGGATCAGGAACTAATGAGGTTCACTTCCAATGGATGGAAGCAGCTTGGCAAACATTTTTAAACATTTTCCTCCTCCATGGGTGCTTCTCTTCTGCACCCATACTTCATATTTGTGGTAGAAGTAGATGCATCAGGGACTGAGGTCGGGGCTGCGCTGTCCCAACTCCCTGGCCGATGGCAAATTATACCCTTGTGTATATAAGCTTACCCCTGCAGAGAGGAATTATGACATAAGGAACTGAGAACTGCTGGTGGTTAAGTTGGCCTTGGAAGAATGGAGGCAATTGCTGGATTGCAACTGGGAGCCCTTTTTGAACCTTACTGATCACAGTAATTCAAAGTACCTTTGTTTCGCACATTGGCTTAATGCTCATCAGGCAACATGGTCACTATTGTTTTTAATTTTCTACACTCTTAGAGACTCGGTTCCAAGAACCTCAAACCCAGTGCCCTATCATGTCAGGTTGAAGGAGAAGAGATCTCAAAGAGTTCCATTCCTATCTTACCTACTGATTTTTTTGTGGGAGGGCTTAGGGTATAAAGGAAGCTATTCTGGGAGTTCTGTGTGGGTCCTGGATGGTTGTCTGCCTAACAAATTATTTGCACCCAATTTTTACGTTCTCATACTCTCCAGTGGGGGCACTCATCCCTCTTACCCTGTCATCCAGGGGTCCACTGCACCAGAGCCATAATTTTAGTGGCCTTCAATGGTCCAAGACATCTGCAGTTTTGTGGCTGCCTGTGAAGGTTGTGCTCAGAAGGCCCCTTCCCAAGCCCCGGTGTATCTCCTGCAACCCCTATCTGTTCCGAAGCATCCCTGGTCTTATACGGCATAAGATTTTGTTCCTGGATTTCCTCCCTCTTGGGGTTTCATTGGGGTCCTCTCTATTGTTGACTGTTTTTCTAAGGCTGCCCATTTGTCCCCATTCCAAAACTGTCCTTCGCTTAACAGAGAGCACGGTTGCTAATCAAGCACGTATTCAGGCTCCACGGTCTGCCAGTTGACATTCTTTCAGACAGGGGACCGCAGTTTGTCTCCCAGTTCTGACAGGAGTTTTGCAAGCTGATTGGTGCCACTGCAAACCTCTCACTAAGCAGGTACGTCAAGACCTGGAGAGAATGCTGCGATGCCTGATGTCACACTCCCCAGCCACCTGAAGTATTTACCTCCCCAGGGCCGAATATGCCCATAACTACTTGCCACTGTCATCCCCAGGCCTCTCTCCCTTCCAGAGTTGTCTGAGTTTTCGGCCACCATTGCTCCCCACCTTAGAGGAAGAGGTTGCCATGTGTCCACTACTTTCTAATCATTGCAGCTGAACCTGGTGGTTGGCTTGATCAGCATTATTGTGTGCAAGAACCAGGTTGGAGAAGTATGCAGATAGCCGTCGAACCGGGGGCCCCTTTCTATGGGTAGGCCAGAGGCTCTGGTTGAGGGTCGCCCCTTGTACATCCAATCATGTAAGTTGGCCCCTCGCTTCGTGGGACCTTTTCCCATTACCAAGATTGTCAACTCCACTGCTATATGCCTCTGGCTCCCAGCCACTATGCGTAAAATTCACCCTACTTTTCATGTTTCCCTGCTGAAACCACAAGCTATTAGCCCTCTGGCCTCTCGCCTGTTCTGCTTCCTCCACCGACGAGACTGACAGATGGGGGTGAAGCCATTACAATCCGGCATTTATTGGAAGTCTGTCTCCGGGGCTGAGGGGTACAGTGCATGGTGGATTGGGAGGGGTACGGGCCCGGAAAATATCCCGGTGTGCCGGCACGGTACATCTCGGACCCCTCCTGGATCTCAGCTTTTCATTGGCACCTCCCAGGGGTTTTGGATTGTTCGCCGGGGGGGGGGGGGGCGTTACTGTCACAGATCAACCCCAGGCATCCCCAGATGACGCCACGTAGCTCACACTCCCAGGGAAACCCCGATCCGTCTGACCCCCCCGAATGTAGTGCCTGCTCAGGTTACGTGTGGCTGCATCTGTGTTTTTCCGTATTTGTGCAGCTACACCCTCACAGCTGATTCTAATTCTTCTCTTCGGTGGGGTCTATTTTAGTTCATCTGATCTGGCGCTCAGATGTGAGATCCTCCGGATTTTTCAGCATTTCCTGTATCTCTCCTCTGCTTGTTTGCCTGCCTGTGTCCTGACCCTGCTTTTTGTCTTCAGACCATGAGACCTGACCAGCCCTTCTTGGCAGATTACACACATTTTTTGACCCTCGCCTATTTACCGGCTCCTGCTTCTGTCTTTCCCTCCTACTGTGTGACACTCATCACCCAATCCTCGCACATCTCTCGACTACGGCTTCGTTTAAGATTTGGATTCCGTTTTGCCTTTCACTGGTGTGGTCTCAGACTGTGGACTACGGCTTTGGATCGCTCCTGAATAAATTCAGCCCTTCTAATCTGTATCTGGGTAAGTGTTCTCCTTTGCTGGTTGTCATTCCTGATAAACACAAAGCCTTCCCAGAGAAGCAGAAGCTATTATAGCAACAATGGTGGACCAACTTTAAATAAATACACTTGGTTTCAGAATTAAATCTTGGTCAAGCTGGTGTCCACATAGTTTTAGCCATATAGTGTAGCTACTAGTAAAAAATGCCACTGCAATGGTTTCTGTCCCAGGTTTACAACTGGTACTATTTAAACAACATCTAAAGAAAATGTACTTCAGCCCTGTTTCTTGTGGCCTGGGATAGGCTCCAGGCCTGGGATAGATCTGGGATAGGCTCCAGGCCTGGGATATGTCTGGGGTAGGCTCCAGGCCTGGGATAGGCATGGGATAGGCTCCAGGCCTGGGATAGGCTCCAGGTCCCTTATCCTGCTCAGGGACACCATTTGCAAGATGAATGGAGGATGAATGGGTAAAGGACAGTGCACCTAAACACTGAAGGCACAATTATACTGCAGCAATAGGCTTGGTATCATTCCGAACACCACTGATCAATCCTGGTCTGAATCCTCTGTAGCCCAGGTGTCATTTTACCAATGTTCTCAGAGCTGACAGCCTCAGGCACAGAGACTGAGGGAAAAACCTGCCAAAGTGGTTATCTGGCTAATTATTGATTTCTGAAAGACTGAATTCATTATAACTGAATTAATTTTAATTTAGCGAGGGTCAGCATGGAGTCATCACTGGCAATATGACAGGGGGCTCTAAGCCTGTCATCGTAACACTGGCATCTCACAAACGACTAAAAGCCCAGGTTACCACGCTGGGGTTTTAACAAAGCTTTGGTTTGGAAGCAAAACATACTTTGCCTCCTGGTTCCTGTGAATTAGTCCTGGGGTGTTCTCATATCACAGGAAACCAGGACATTGCAGCAAATAGGGCAATCAGTCCTGCAGATGTATTGTTTTACTGCCACTGCTTACTTAATCAATACTACATGACCCATAATCACCTCTATCTTAACGTTATGACTGTTCTGAGTGTTATTGTTTCCCATGACGACTGAACAGGTGGTGTTGCTCAGTGGTTTAGGACTCTCTCTGGGATCAAAAGGTCACGGGTTCAAATCCTGTTGTCAGCAGAGTGTTTTCATTGTCGAGCCCCAGAGCAAGGCCCCTAACCCAACTACTACAGGGACTGGCTGACTGTACTCTGTCTAATCTGTATCACTTTAGATTAAAGTGTCTGCTAGCTTCCTGTGTTGAATCCTTTTGAGCATGAGAACATGCCTTGCCTTTCCATCTCCACAGACCAACTCCACAGACCCTGTCAGAGCCACACCGGGAAGTTGAAGGTTTATGGTGGGACTGTTCAAATCAAGAGCCGAGCCCTGCTGATTTTCCAGCCTTCCTTCACCTGTGAGCCAGGTGTGAAGCCTCTGACCAATCAGAATCAGTAACTATTAAACTGACTACCTGGGAGAACTGAAAACAAGGCCTGGATTTGGAATGGAGAGCCAGATGTGAGAGCGGCCTGCTTTAGGGACTAGCTGATCCAAAATTCCTGGGAAGCCCTGGCTCTTATCAGATGCCCCTCACTGTCCAATAGGACGGCTCTGTGGCCTTTGCAAGGGTCACTGGACTACCTGAATAACAGGCACCCAGGGTCACAGTAACATTCCAAGCCCTCTTCAGGCTCACTGGTATAATAATGACCTGCTAGCTGGTCACTTTAGCACCAGGACTGCCATTCATAAACCACTTTGCACTCCTTGTAAATGAGCCACGTTGTCAGACAGCCATCGGCAGACTGAGATGATGAAATGGGAGAGCGAACGTGTCGCTTTACTCACGCCTGACCGTGAGGTAACAGCTCACCAGCTGTGACCGTGGTGCAGTGTTGGGCATTTCAGGGCCAGAATCTACAAATCCAGACCAAGATTTTTTTCTACCAACCAGCTGAGTTCTCTGTGACTGTGACTCTTTCAACTGGTTGGTAGAAAAAAATCTTGGTCTGGATTTGTAGATTCTAGACCTAAAATGCCCACCCAGAAGGTCCCAGTGTTCTAACCTGACCGCGGCATTTCACTTTGTAACTGTAATGTGAACTGTCGCCATTCCTGACCGTGCAGAAGCCGCCTGTGATCCCCACTGAGTAAGCTGAAGACCGGAATCCATCTCCGGTGTCCATTGCAACCCATTTTCCTCAAAGTATGATTTAATTATAACCCTCTGCTCTACTTTCTGCTTTACTTTCCTAAGAGAAGACTTCTCCGTGCTGGTGGGCCGCTCCAGAACGCTCAGCATCCTGTTGTCTATCACGCTATACGTCCCCCGTAAGGCTAAAGTCCCAGAAACACACTTTAAGACCAAAGTGGGTTTGCTTCACACCGATGGCCCTCGCTGAAATGATTTAGCATTAAGACGTCACCTGTCCCTAAATAGTTTTTTAATGCCTGCTTAAAATACACAGCAAAGTATACTTTTAGCCTTATTACTGAAACACCCACTGGGATGATGTTAATTTTTATACAGACAAAACCTGAAATCATGAGAAGAATAAGGACAAGGTGGGTTACATTGCTGTAACAAAGGGGAGAAAAAGCCAGTCTGGGGTCTGGTTATAAATAACTTACTAACAGTGAGTTGAAAATGGAAGTCCAAGTACTTACAATGCCGCCATGGAGACAGAGATAACGGTTTGCTGAGAACTGTTTTATCATTGTGCCAAAAAGCCCAAGTTTTTCAATTCTCTTATAGGCCAAACGGGAGATGGCTCACAAATACTCCATTCATCTTACAATCGCCAATTGTGGTCAGGGGTTATAGGGTCTGTGCTGTGGTTGAAATTTTCAAGAGCGTATTTACTTTTTATGGGGAATACAAACGCATGGGGGATAATAAAAAATTAAATGAATTAAAATGCTGCATTAGTTTATCTCAATTCCACTTTTGGATGAATTCCCGACCAAATCAGTCACAGCTCCACAATGGCAAGTTTAATCTATGTTTGCAGTTAAAAAAAGACAGATGTGATCCTGAAAAAGTCTAAAAACAAGAAAGGAAGGTATTACTCACATTGTTCCCCATACAGCACATGCATAAAATCATAGAAAAATACTTTCTCTAATCAATTATGTGTTAAATATATTAAATTTGCCTGGAGGCCTGGATACTACGACAATAATAATCCCATGAACAAATGAATGATGATTCCTAAACATGTTTATTCATCAAAAAGATGACAGACTTGGACATAAATGGGGAAATGAGGACCTAATTTGCTTTGACCTCAATAAACTGGAGCTGATTTTTCTGTAATATTATGAGACAGTATATTAAGGCATTTTTTCCCCCTCCTTCATGAAACACTAATTGCTTGATCAAAAATGGCGAATCTGTCACACATTTCCTCTATATATTAGATCACACGACAACAGCCTATATAAAGCACTGTTTGTGCATATTAATATAGAAGTACCTTCATATACAGACTTTAAATTCTACCATGTCTTGCCCCCATATTCATATGCACATATACAGTACATACACATTTGAGGACAGAGGACATTTCATGGCAGAATGTTTTTAAACCAGCAGGTGGGCCATTGGCTGGCCTATCTTCCCTGCAGCACCCACAGACATGTAGGCCTGTAATATGGGCCTCCCACTGAAGTGTTTATTTTGCTTGCCCTGCTGTGGGCCTCCTGTAAAGCAAAACCCATTGAGATGAGAGCCTGGTGAACCTCCTTGCCCTAGCTGTGCTCTTGTAACACAAACATAACCCAAAGCAGCTTACGCCTGCCCACTTTGATTGACGTAGCCAAAGATAATGGCGCTGGTGATGTTTTCAGATGTTACCATCCTTTAACTACATCTAATTAAATAGTGCTTCTTCCCAACTGGAAGTTGAAGCCACACAGATAATGATACCATCTTGCTGTTCCTTGCCAGTCAATCGAGGTAAAAATCCCAATCCACGTCAGGACAATATCATTTAGGCATGCTTCTGATAGTTACAGTGTTGCACTGGAGAGAAGAGGACGAAATCAGTTGTTTGTGTGTGTGTGTGTATGTGTGTGTGTGTGTGTGTGTGTGGGGGGGGGGGGGGGCCCGTCCGTGCCTGGCCCAGCATGTCCATTAGTTTTGCCCGGAAGTTGCGGGGGTCCCCCCCTTCTACGTATAGCTCCCCG
>JAABNY020000039.1:15969173-15984412 GCA_015164015.2 Brevimyrus niger
TTTAAGGAGGGACGTGGACAGGCCCCCCGTCTGTCGCCACGCCAACGTCCAGCTCACTGGCTCCTGGCTGGGTGGCGTTCGGAAGAATGATGGGACTCAAATGCTAAGATTTGCTAAGAGTGCAGACATCAACCCCCGTCACCATTACCATACAACACCTCATACGTGTGAATAACTCATTGTACATTATATATTTATCTCAACATCCCTTGCACTGACATACATCCTTGCCCTTTTTATACCCTGATCAATCACACATGCTCGTTGTATATACCAAGCAGATACCATGTGTGACCAATACCTTAGCTGTGTGTGTACTGTATCTACTCTATGCATGAGAGTCATTGACAAGTGGTGACACTATCCCTATGTGTGTGAACATACTCGGTCAGTAATCCTGATTCTGGTTGACTTACAAACTGAACAGAATCCACGTCCTTCTGGGATTAAACACACATTTCAATTACCAACCAGTAATGAGTGGCTTCAAAGCTACAGCGTCGGCAGCCTTTTGAGTGAGGTTAGGCTCATTTAATCAGGCTTGGCTAAACTGCGGAATCAGATAATGCACCATACCTTATATTAAGGAGATTAATGACTCGTTGCTTTTAATAATTTGTTGCAGGAATTCCGGTAATGGTAAAAAGATTAATGGAGATATTTCTAAAAATATTTCTTTTTGGCCCCTTGAATATGCAATCACAATAGAGACACCACTGACTTTTTCATTTCATTACTGATTTGTTGTCATCCATCCATCATCCTTAAGTGCTTATCTAGTACAGGGTCGTGCTGTAAGGGTCGTGGCAAGCCAAGAGCCAATCCCATGCAGCCCTGGCCGGGGACACCCTGGATGGGACTACAGTCCAGAGCTAATTGCTAATGCTAATTTAACACTATTACCAAGACTTGTTTTATAACATATACAATTTACTAATAAAAGGAAATAATAAGGCTTAGACCTCTGTAACTGCGTTCTAATCATTTTGGTTCAGATTTGAAGTCAAACCATACTGATAAATTACACTGTAGTCCTCAGCACTGTGACATTCATCCAATCAACAGTTCAATCAAGGAAAATTAACTAAGAGTTGAACCAGAACAGAAACCAGCAGACCCAGAGGTGAAAAGGTCTGCGCTGACCGGGGCACAGAGTGAATCAATGTAATGCAGTTGTACCACAAGTATAGTAGAGCAGTAGAACATAGTAGAACAAAGAGTAAATACAAAATATTTACATTTCAGGACAGGGAATGTACACCTGTATACATTTTGGTGCTTAGGTTTTTGCTATTTCTGTCCAGTACAATTAATGCAACAATTATGGTCAATCAACATACTTAACTTAAATAACAAGATGTTCAACTATATTTCCTAGTTGCCTGAACTTGTGTGCTGGTTTATAAAATACTTATTTAATGATTTTGGAATAACATGGGAAAGCTATACATCTACATTCTTTGTGATGACATCAATACATGAACATAAATACAGAGGCATTCAAAGCATGATGGAAAATACACGACAGGAAGCTGGACGTAACAGAAAGCTGGATGTGAGAAGAAGCTGGACGTGACAGGAAGCTGGATGTGAAAGGAAGCTGGACGTGACAGGAAGCTAGATGTGAGAGGAAGCTGGATGTGACAGGAAGCTGGATGTGAGAGGAAGCTGGACGTGACAGGAAGCTGGATGTGTGAGGAAGCTGGACATGACAGGAAGTGGGACATGATAGGAAGCTGTATGTGTCAGGAAACTGGACATGACAGGAAGCTGGACATGACAGGAAACTGGACAAGACAGGAAGCTGGACGTGACAGGAAGTTGGACATGATAGGAAGCTGGAAATGACAGGAAGTTAGCTTGTAAAGGATGAGCCGGTGCTTCCAGCTAAAGCAAGCTGCCTCTTTAAAGAGGACAGCGAGGAAAAACCAGTGACCCAGAGCGCAGCAGAGATAGCCGGGGAGAAATGCAGGCCGGAACTTTAAAATACTCACAAGCACAGATTTGAAAGTAGGGGGAGGGGGAGTGGAAGGAAAGGCAGGAGCAGGAGGGTCATATGTGAGAGCAGAACAGGAAATGGCTGACTGCAGGGTCCTTCTCTCCTCTTCGCTTCCGAGGTAATATGGAGAAGCCTCCCGATACACATCTTCACACTCGACTGTGTGTATCTTCCCACAAAAAAGCAGAGGAAGACCTGCAGCTCCTGCCTCATCTTAAGTGTTGCTACCTAATTAAAGCCCGTATGAATTATTTAGCTGATAACATGAACAGGAGCAGAACCAGCGAACAGCAGAGAACCCAAATTGCAGCAGGAGTATCACGGGTGTTACAGCCGCACCGGTCCTGTGAGCGCAAGGGAGTCATTTTTCATAATGGGTGATGAACTTGCAAGATAGTACCCTGCAGACACGTAGTGGGACGACAGAGTGCATCATGTCTGGCACAAGGCAGACAAAATCCCACATTTTACGACTGCCACTACGTACTGTTATGCAAAAAAAGGAACACATTGAGCTTTTTGCAAGACCCCTTAGTCTCAGTGACAGATTCATGTTAACAGATCGATTCAATTCAATTTTATGTGAAGAGCGTGTTTTCACAACATTACATTGTCTGAAACACTTTACGTTATCCCCACCCAAAGCCCCCAGTGAGCAAGCCAGAGGTGACAGTGACAAGTAAAAACTCCAGAGAAGGAAGAAACCTTGGGAGGGACCAGACTCAAAGGGGAAGCACATCCTCCAGGGGCCGGCGGAAGAAGTCAAAACATGTCCTTCTTGTGGCTTGGCAAAATTTTGGACAAATCAACCACTCATCTTCTAGTCAAGAAATTCAACTGTAGGTATCTACTGGCCTGTTATAGTGTCTAAATAAAGCAAACTCTGGAGAAGACCACACAGAACATATTCATCTCCCCACCTCGCAAACAATCATGTTTTCTTCAGTGACAACTGGTGAATCCCACTGTACACAGGCTGCTGACTCTCTCGTCAGAAGGACGCAGTCCAGCCCCAGCACCTCCCATCTTTACCCTAGGCTCTCCTTCCATGAAAAAAACCATCAGAAGGAGAAGCCTCACCTTATACCTTCCTTTTATTATGTGGTCGTGCAGACGAAGGGGTGGCCCTGAGGTTAAGGATCTGTGCCAGCAATCGGGAGGTTGCTGGTTTGAATCCTGTGAATGCCAGGAATGATCAAACTCCGTGGGGCCCTTGAGCAAAGACCTTAATCTGTGATTGCTTTGTCCTGGGTATGATATTAATTTACATCTAGGCCTGTAAGCAGGTTCTCAAGCTTACATGGAAACGTGGGGGTTGCCGGCTGGATTAGCACTCCAGCCACTTGGGAAAACTCACACTGTTCCATTTGGACTAGCGTGGTGCTGAGGTATCAGCCTGTGAGTGGCTGCACTCGGGTTCTCACCCCTGAGCTGGTATGGTGGGTGTGGCCATGTGCTGTAATCAGTGTGTGCCCCTCACCTACCATTTCATTAACTGTATCTTCAATAATGCATTCAGTATAAATTCATAGAACATTCATAAGAACTGCATAGTATATAAAAGCTATTAAGGTATGTTAGGATGCTATGGTATACTTATATACTGCCTATGAATGTTCTATGAATGTATTATGAAGGCACCTTGAATGTTCTACAGATGCATTATAAAGGTATTGTGAAGGTAAATTTAATGTAAAGCATAACCAAATACTTTTAATCCTCACTATTTTACTGCCTCTCCATTAAAGGAAGACCATTACAATTATAATACAAGCAAAAAAGTACCAGAATTGCAAAATACACAGACAGTTGCACATAGTTGCACAGGTTCTGTTTTCGACTCACAGAAATGGGACAATTATGATTTTTTTTTAAGATAAAAGGTAGAAGCATCATTAAATGGTAGAAACAGTGATATAGAACTGTCAACAAGAAATGTTAACGGGATTGACATTTCCACTGAGTCATTAAGACAAACTGCAAAAGAAGCAGTTTCAGCAGTAGTTACAACAGTTGTTGCAGTACCACCGATGTCAATTAATGTAAGTAGGCCTATTTTTCACTATTTCTTCTTCTGCCAGATAACTCTCACTTAACACGCTCTATCCACAATTCCCAAAAACACTCCACAGTCATTTTACTCCAAGACCTGCGCTAAGATCGGCATTTAGATTATTTACGCAATGCAGTCAGGTCGCATTACGGACTTGCTGCGTTATTCAGCAGCCCGGACAGCTCATCTGACACTCAAGGCTACTCGGTGACACACACCAAGACACTCACTAGATGGAAGACAAAGCCCGCAGCACAACACCTATCAACTATTTTACAGGTCTACATCAGAATAACAATGAGCTTTGCCCACGCTACATTTTGTGGGTATTATTATGCGGGACTTTTAACTCGCTCCACATATAAAAGTAATATAAACAATGCCATTGTGATCAATAAACACAATACATAACCAACAGAATAAAAGAATGCTTCTTAAATAATACCAAAAATGTAGATTTTAAGTAAATACAGAATTTCAGTAAGAGTATCTAATCAAAGCTAGCCAGAAGACGAATAGATGTTAATAATTAATGAATTAACTGTCTTAAGCAGGTGCACGAATAGCATCAAGGTAGTAAACACAGTTAACATATTGTAGTATCAAGTAAACAACATGACTTGTTAATAATTAAGTCAGGTATAATAGTAAACTAGTAAAAGCATGTACAGACCACCCTACTAGAGTATCTGTAAAGGTTCTGACAGAATATAAGAGCATGGATTTATATCAGTGTTTTGGTTGGTATTTAGATTATAAAACATTATCAAGACCCACATAGAAATCTTGGTATTAAAAACAGGCTGCGGCAGTAATACGTACTCATGTATAATAAAGGGACCTTAATCAGCTTTAAAATAAATCTAATCTTATCTTAAACCGACTATAACATAACTCGTATTTAACTTATTACGTAACTTTATATTGTGCCAAGTTAAAGGACAGCACCATGTCACCTAGAACATGAATCAATACTGTTGAAAAAGGGGTTGTAATCAGATTGCTTATTTTTTATGCTCACCCTGGGTAGTAAAGTCTAACTTTTAGAAACGAAACATTACGCCGTCACCTGAAAACAGACTCACCTTGACCGCCTCGGCATGCGTGACTCTGTCAAACACTTTGTCGTTTACTTTCAGTATTTGATCCCCGACCCTCAGTCCTTCCTTCTCTGCCAGAGATCCCGGCTCCACCAGCGACACGTAGATCCCGACGCCGTGCTCCGAGCCGCCGCGGATGCTGAAGCCCAGACCCTCGTTGCTTTTGTGGCGCTTCATGGCTACTTGACGGACCTCAGCGGGCAGATCCTGCAAGCACGGTCTCCACGGAAGGGGCGAGGAGGGAGCTGTTCCCTCGCTCGTGGTGCTGAAGCAGCCTGGAGACAATCGCGGAGATGCCGAACCGGGACGTTGCTCTTCCGTCTGCGCGGAGAGTCGCCCGGGATTGTTCGCGTTAAGATTCCCATTGCCCGCCTCGCCCGTGGTATCGGGGTCGTTACTTCTGGCATTAACATCCGATTTCAGGTACAGGCCTTCGGATGTGTACTGATCAAATAAGAGCTGGTCCGACCGAGGGATCACCAGGCGCAACATGGGCAGAAGTTGCCGCTTGGTCTCCGTGTTGAGGATGACTTTGAGAGTTTGCACCAGGTCGAAGACGTTGCGCTTGAAGTGGTACACGTTCAGGCAGTGGATGAACTGTTCCCGCTCCGGGTCGTTGAGCAGCAGGTTGAGCGAGTTGTGCAGCTTCCTGACGTTGGCCGAAAGACAGCGGCCGGCGGAGTCCACCGAGTTGGCCGAGGACGAGTTGAGGGACATGCGCTCCAGCTCCGTGCTCATCCTAAAGCCCTGCAGCGCTCCGCTACACAGCGAAAGACTGATCAAGCACCGGGGGGCTACTGCTGCGGTCTGCCGCCCCTCGGAGAACAACACTGCATTAGGTCTCCTGACGGTAGTCCGCTAGGAAAACTGCCATATTTAGTATGATAATCCCTCTTCTGGTCAGTCTAATTCCACGCCATAGCTTGGGAGCAATCACTTGAACTCGACCATAAATTCGACTTACTTTTAGGTAAAGCTTGATTATGGAAACATTTTTACAATGAAGCGTATTTTTTTGGCATTAAAAACATGCATTAGTCAAAAAGTTTAGCCGGAATTCAAAGCTAAACGAAAAATCCTTAAGGATAGAATTTGCGCCGCAGTTCCCCGAAAGCGATCTCGATACCTGCTGTCCGTGCGCGTCTCCATCAACTTTGCATTCGGAATATGCAAAGTGCGCGTTTAAACTGCCCCTCGCGTCGTCTTCCTGCGGGCTTGTGGCACTTGTAGCTGATTCTAGTTCACAAATATTTCTCACTAAGGCAACTGTACACCTTGGAAGTTAAGCCTGCTCATAGTTCTATATGATATGAAAAAAAAGTTGCGTTCCTTGAAACCCTGTACACGTTGTACTACTAATCCGGAATGCGAAGGGCGACAAGAACGGGGTATGTTTCCCCGGCTCCCGTGACACCAGCTAGAGTTCTTTTTAAAGTACAAGTTTAAAGTTTAAAATTTTTTACGATAAAAATTCTACAGTGATTGAAGAGAGGCGAAGATAGATTTTGCACATCGGATTCGAAAGCTAAGCATTTTTATGTAATTTCCCCCCCGGTGTTGGAGGGGAGGTTCATACACCGTCTCCCGGCTCGGCTTCCCCGCAGATCACACTGGCCGCGAAGGGTCGCTCCAGAGTTTTGCTCTTCAGGAAATGACGTAAGAGCGGAACGAAAACGTTGCCTAGTAACTGACATCTAACTATTGAGGGACATAATCACACTTGAGAACAGCGTTGCAGTTTTCAGTCAGGCTTGTGAATTATTTTATTTATTTGATGTAACAAAATATTATATAATATCGAATATGAAAATTACGCCATAAAACCTAGCGAAATCTTTTTGAATACAATAAAAATATAATTTTATAAATATTAAAAGAGCATACAGTGCGGGTCTTTTAAATATACTATTAAAGTATTTGGACAATGTGTTTCTTTTTACATTTATCTAACCTTTTTGTCCAAATTGACTTACAGTAGAGGGGAGGGTAACAGGGCTTTTTGAGATTTGAAACAAAAACATGCCACTTGTTGAGCCACAATATGAAAGAAACTTATATAATTTCATTATTTATACTTAACAGGCACTTTTATTCAAAGTGATGCACATTTTTGAAAAATACTGAGCAGGGTCAATCAATCCCTGAAACAATGGCGAAATCATTCTGGTCACCAGGGCTTTTGAACTACTGACCTTCTGATCACTGGAACAGCGTCCTAAGCTTTTGAACCACATACCACCCCCACATAGGTGTGAGGCTAGAAACATGATTAGGTATGAACTAAACTCATAGTAGTATGCTAGCTGACCAGCACAACTTAATTAGCTGGAACCAACACTGCAGCCAGGCGTGCAGTTATCACCAGGGACGGATGGGATGAGTCCCCTTCAGATTCATAGTGACCTCAATCCACCCCCCCCCCCCTCACACACAGCATTCACAGGAAAATCCAGCATCTGCCATCTTTGCATAAGAAAAAAATATCCTTGGTCTCCCCAATTCAAAAGTCCTATCTGCGCCACTGACTGCAGCCAACTAAAAACATTTCTTAGCCATTGTATTAATCATGCACATACATAATACACATATCCTTGTATAACATTTCCATTTTAGTAGCTATGTGGAATTTCCATTTACAAAAACAACATCTTGGTACTGCATAGTTAAAAGGAATGTTCATTGGTGAAAATGATGCAGCACTAAAGTGAGTCTACAGATTATATATCTTTAGGCCCAGGATTATTTTAGCAGAGATATTATAAGAATTTGCAGTCAATAAGTGCATAAAGAAAGGTAGTATTTGTGCAATAAATGACCTATTGCATTATTCAAGTTACAAAATCTAGCTAAAAATTTAATTCAAGCAGCCTGATTTTGGTGAGGTAACCGAGATTGTTGGAAAAGCATGGCATCTTATCCAATATCAAAATACTTAAATTACAGCAAACCCTCAATACTGACTTGAAATATCTATTCTTTGTGCCATTGCACATGTACTTTAATCATTGTAAGGTCACAACTGATGCATATTCAAGCTTTCATTATATGTCTACCGTGTCTCTAGTCAAGGCGGTGAGCAGCAAACACGTAACACGAGGACCTGGATGGGATGAACAGGTGGGGGTGGGAAGGGGAGAGTGACATGACGTCAGGCTAATGTGACACAGACAGAAGCAATAGGCTGCTTTCACTCACAGATTGGTAAACGAGTGCTGCATAGACGCAGCAAGGGTCAACAGAGGGAATGTTTGCATGAGTGGCACTTACAAAGAAAATGATAAGATGCCATCATCTGACATTCAGGCTGTTTGACAGAAACAAACCAGTTTGTACATGGAAATTGAATTGGGTGGGACTTTGTATTATGGCTATAAATAGCCCTGGATCCCAAACTCTCCCTGTCACCTCCCCCTACTCACAGTACAGCTAGACATGCCAGCGACCAAACAGCAGGCATCTCCTTTTTATTTTCTACAATTGTTTTTATTAGAAACATCCATTCTCTGTATGATTGCTTCTGTTGTCGGCATGATAAAATTTCCCTTTCTTTTTTTCCTAAATCAATGGTGGATAATTTCAGTTCCTAAGAACCACTTGAGGCCCCAGTTTTTTAAAATGAGTCATTAACTTTTTAAGGCCACCTGAGAAACTGCCATTTCTAACTCACTATATACCATTATAGACATGGAGCGGCTCATCCAGGAGGCTGGCAAACATCCATTATCGGTAGCAGGAGCTGCTCTGTACATGTAGATGATATTGGTCATTTGGCAACATTTATTGTACGATTCTGATTTAAAAAAAAAAACATGCTCAATAAATTAAAAGATGTGAAACAGGGATATTTGTACTTTGAAACTAATATCACTCTCCAAATGACTTTGTATTTGAAGCATTACTTTCATGTTCTATATCTATTTGTTAATTCATATTTCATTCATGCACTTGGTGAAAGGTATACAATATCATGCTTAAAAGGTAAACTCAATTATGTACTATTTTTACACTCAAATGTTTTACTCTCTCATCTGCATTAAGGTGCATAATACACTAAGATGTTAAACGTGATATATATGATGATATGCTATGTTTGTACCTCATTCACATTTTGAGGCCTTATAAAAAGCAATCTAAATGCATTAGGCATGCTATACGCTTTCGATGTGAAATAAAAATTACAGACTATTCTCAAAAAGTAAATGAAAAGAAGTAACATAAAAAACTGAATGTACCCTGTTGCAATACTCTGCAGTACTTGGATAAATTGAGCAGCTTATCTTGTTTTACATTAAAACAGAAGAACTGAAACAGAAAGGTACATGAAGAACTTTTAAATAATAAAAAGTATAGATGAGAAAGCTGTAAAAAAACACTGTCTCCTGTGGCAATGTGAAGCCTATTGTGGCAGTGGACGCAGTTTGCCTCTACCATTCAAAGTCAGCAACAATGGTTTAAGAACATATTAGAAGTCAGAGTGAGGCCCAAAATTATTTTTAACAAAAGTGCACATCTCATCAGAACAATGACCTTAAGCACAAAGCAACAACACTGACAGAATGACAGAGGGATGTGACCTTAGATGTAAACTCAAGCGGTCCAGGTGGATTTCAGACTTGCACCTAATGGAGATTCTTTGGAAAGACACTACAGTTCATACTGTATGATCTCCAACCAGTTTGAAGGAGGTTGAGGTATTTTGCCAGAAAGAATGGGTAAGCACTGGCTCCTCACCGTGTGCAAGGCCGCTATCTGCTTATTTGTCATAATCCATGACTGTAACAGCTGAACAGGGTGTCCTATCATGTGCTGATTTAACGGGTGGGAAGACTTATATAATCAGGACTTTTTGTTTATTTATTTATTCATTTCTTTGTTTTGACCTGTAAAGTATGTTCTTTGTATCGGCCAAATAAAATAGATTTTGTATTTTGAAATACATCTCAAATACATTTTAATCACATTTCTTGGCCAGCAGCATGTGAGAATTATACAAAAGCATGAAAAATGTAAATAGTGGTAATAGTTTTAGTAATTGCATAAATGAAGACTTGCTGTTTACCATGCCAGGACACCCCCTGCCCTGTTCCCTGAATTCTCGGGGATTAGCTGCAGCTCACCCTGTACCCCACCTTGGATAAGCGGTTATAGACAATGGATGGATGGACAGATGGAACTTTAACTGCCTACTTTATTGCCAGTGTCGATACTGCCAGCAGCTCACTTATGCTGACTCATCTAGAGATTCTGACATTAAAAGGAAAACATTGCTAGTACCAACAGACCTAACCTGGCATCATAAACGTGTATCTCAACTGTTACTTCATGTTAGAGTTTAGCAGAATCTAATGTTCAGGTGAACGTAAGGAATACAGCTCCATAGGTTTGTCCATTAAAGATAGAAATGGAATATTATCCAAACAAAACATTGTAAGTTAAGTACAGAGAATATGGTCACATTCGAACACTCCACCCTACCAAGACTAGTTTCAATATTATTTGATATTATCACACCTCTTTGCAACAGTATGGAGTCATAAAATGTTGGGACAAGTATTCAAACATACATGCTAAATGTAAGATCAGTTCATGTTACTAACAAAACAGGCAATATCTAAACAAGGTAGGAAGTATATAAGCCATCAATTTTTTAATGGGCTTAGAAGTGACTAAAACAGAAACAGGAAATTACAAGAGAAAAATACATTTTAAGAATAAAAATACATTCACTCAAATCCAGAAAAAGTCTTAAAAGGTCCCCTGTTTATTGTTGTGCTTATTACCTCATGAACAGTGAGGGAATGTTCCAGGGTTTAATAATGATTCTGAAACCACAGAATGCATTAATTCCGCAAAAGGGTAGGGAAATGTTATTATGAATAACACGGCTAAATCAGCAGAGTTGGATAAATTCTGCGGCAGGTTCTTTTGAAAAGTCAGTGAGATAATAGTTCAATTGTTAAGAGAAACACAAATGGTCTCCTGAATGAGCTCCCGTGATGACTTAGTCTGGAGAATAAAATGCTGTAGGAAAGAACATCCCTCTGTTCTATAAACGTTTGGTTAATAATTTTCATTCAAAGTTAATTACATTTTTTCATAGCTTAGTCTGAGTCATGTTAACTGAACTTTCACATTGTTTTATATACTCACTTTTCCAGACACGTTCCTACTTCTGGTCCTACAGTCTAAAATGCTTAGAACTTCCTGATTCTTTCAAAGATTTCTACTCATCATTTGGAGTTGGTTGTGCTTTCTGCGGACTGAACCTGTAGCATCAGTAGATCACAGAAGTAATTTACCTGATTTTACACTCTCTAAGGCTTTCTCTGGAAAGGATCAAAGTCTCCTGAATCATTTCCTCTCTTATTGGTCTTATGAATATGCTTTCACTAAAGAAAAGTGGCCCATACTTGGGGATTCTTCTGTAGATCACTTCCGTGTCTAATGCATCAGTTACTGGGTGATTCTACAACTCACAGTCCTTCTGAGGCTAACAGTTACCTTTCAGACAAATTAGAACAGCAGTGAAAACTGATTAAATCCACTGCATGGCTTCAAAAACAGATCCTAATGCAAAATATTTATCTAATTTATAATGCCGGTAATTAATGTATTTTTACTATTTGTTGGCCAGTTGAAACCGAAAGGTATTCTTTGTTTACTTCTCACCTATGTCCTGGTGTGACCTGTGGTTTCTTGTTTATTTTCATTATCATAGCCACTGTACTATATTTGCATATAAGTAATAATAAGGGTCAGTGAACCTTTAAGCTCTTGCGAGGAACAACATTAGCTGGGTGCTTTATGGATCACAGTGCTGAGTTTACATCTTACCCTATTTATAAGCTGAGATATTTATAGCTAACTGTCTACCTGCAGGGAGGGATTAGGGCTCTCTCTGCGTCAGTGGGTCAGTGCTGGCCCGTTTGCCTCATCTGCACTGTTCTCTGTTCTCCTTAGTGTCCATCTGACCGTTTGATCTGGATCTCATTGCAGAGGGCTCTTTGTACACCAGGGATCAAGATACATAGTTAGCAATTAAAATCCAGGAAGCCTAACGAATGGTGACAAATGCTCATTTAACCATATTATTTGCTGTGTAGGTCATTTAGCGTAGTTAGGCTTAAGTGATGTGGATTTTGTATAGGTCTGACATTGAGCTGAATGTTATGAGACAAATACAGCACAACAACTAGCTGATTAACAGGTAACTGATTTCATGACACCCCTGAAAAAATGACTAGTTGACTGTTATTGACCTGAATCATCAGTCACACAGAAAAATCCTGAAAATATACAATGTTTTCTTCACAACAATAGAAAAACGGTGTTCGGGTCGGGTCAGGTCCGGTTGAGGAGCATGCACTGATACAGCACCTTGCCGCACCCATCACACAGTGAAACTCCTCGGGATCCGGCCAACGACCCCACAGGCAGGCGCACGGTCCGGTCCCCCCCTCCGGAAATGGCCATCCGTCTGCCGCAGCCAGGTGTTATGTGGGCGTCCCCTCAGCCTGGTCCAGCCACTCGGGTCCTCAGCAGTGAGGATCCTGTGAGCCGGATCATCCTCAGGGAAACGCGCCACATGGCCGTAGTGCCGTAACTGACGCTCCCTCACTATGTGTTCAAAGAAAACAAGTCATCCCTTGGTGATTGGAACAGTTTCAGTCCAACATATTACACAACAAATGTCTAATGAGCTTAGCAGTGTATCCTCTAACATAATTCTGGTTACATTAAATTTTAAATAAATTCCAGCAAAGAGAACTAATAGATAGCATGTTTCAATAAGTATAACAACATGATTAAGTGCTAAATTAATGAGCCAACTGGGCCACAATAAGTGTTTAATATGTATTGGTCAGTACATGTGACATCTTAAACTGGATCTGTCAGTGAATCCCAACTCTCCCCATGAGTGCAAATAAGGGTGAAAGATCCAATGACAGCTTACTGGAGACACCTTGGCCCAGCAGAACAAAACTGTCCCACTTTAAGTGTGGCAAACAGGCCGCCCACAGGCTCCTCCCAGTGAGCCAGTTTATACTGCTGACATAAATTCCCAATATCCTTCATAAACTACAGTTCTGTAAAACCGGTCATTTGATGTAGCCAATGACAGCATTTTGATATTGTATGACTGGATCCCTCCTTACAGAAAAGGGATATTGTTTCATATGTGAAATGGGAAATAAGTTTATGTAATCTGAATAATAAATTTGATAATGTGTATAAAAATGGACTAAAATTATAGCAGTTTTGAGTTTTTCTTCAGCAATATTGCACAATTGGCCTTACTGTGTGTTATTGGAATGTGCTTCTAAGATAAGAAATAACTTCCTAGTCTTCAGTATTTGCCTTAATTACTTTTTTTTGATGTATAATATTCCTTAGGGAAGAGGTGTATTGGTGCACAGTAAATTTACCTGCATTACCAGGGTAGCATATGGTGCTATATTCATTTTCACACTCTTCATAGGTGGATGACTGGTCAGCACTTTTAGCTCAGCCCGTCATTTTAATACCCAACTTTGTTTCGACCTGGGAGTGTCACTCCCCAGACTGGCTTTTAGGGGTGGGTCCTAACGATAAAATTTGCAGAGTGAGAGGGGATCAATCACGTCGTCTGGATTAAACTGTGTTTCTGCCTGTTGAGTATTTGCACTGCTGCTATATCGTTAACATCCTTAAATTTATTTCCAAGCTTCCATTAGCAGCGCCAGTTCTCCTGATTCTCTTGACTGGCCACTCCGGCATTGGACAAGGACTCGCTGATGCCTTTTCATCAAACTCATAAGGGGCAAGTGGTGAGCTTGTCATTTTCAAAAGGAACGGTATAGAACTATCAGCAAGGCGGTGTTTACCTGGGACGTGCATTTGTCAGGTTTCATAGTCTTATCATGGGTAGGTTATGTCACTTCTCATTATCAAAATCTTGAAATCTCACAAACCACAACTTTAGGCATTGGAGCAGACCCAAGTTTGTTCAACTGGTAAATGTAAGTTGGGGGAATTAATTTAAATCCGTCAGAATTAACGAGATCACGATGACGGAGCGAAAGTGTCATGCTGGACAGCCTTTTTCTTCATCTCTGCATCAAGTCTTAACATGCAGACTGTGTCAGCTTTTTATTTGACACTATAAAATCACACAAATCATTATGAAACAGTGTAATGAAAGATTACTGGTACTTTTCAATTAGATCAAATGCAGGATATCAATTTTGCCTAAGAAAAAGTGCCCCCTCCATAGGGATGCGGAAGGTTACAGGTTCGAACCCCTTGGCAGGTGATTATACCCCTGTTTTGAGTAAGGCCTCTAACCCTGACTGCATTCAGGTGGCTGGCCGCTTGCCAATCCTCCTTCTCTGTCCCCAAGCTTTTATCTGTCTTACTTTGCTCTAAAGCAAAGCTAAATAAATAAAAGTAATAAAAAAAAAAAACTTTTTCTGCATATCAAATGCAATAAACAGACTCACACATTATTTCGTTTTGATCACTGGATTACTCTTTGTGCAGGCAATCCCAAGGCCTCAGACATTATGCATGACATTTATTTCGTAATGCATTTCTCCTATTTAGATGCGCAGTGAAGGTCTGAAGTGCAATTGCGGACTTAACCACGTAGTCTCAGTTAAAGGCAGGTTGGATATTTTAGGCATTTTACCTGAGGAATGAGGAACTGGTTTTGATAACAGATTATTTGTCCATATCACAATATATTGATGAGTAAGTAAACCTGTCAGTTCAATGGCCTTTAAATAAGCATATCACAAAATGGGAAAAACTAAGCCAAATATAATCACTCTATGTGAGTATATACCTCAAAACTGTGATATTTTATTATAGATTACAGCTGTTTCATTAAATGGGAAGAGTTTGGGCACAGGAGCCCATTCCATGACACCAGATAAAGCCTTTTTTTCATTCAGAACCTTCTCAAACGGCATTATATGTTGTTATATTATTATTATATTATATGCTGGTGCTGGGGGCGGCATGGTGGTGCGGATTCGAGTCTCCGCCTGGGTTACATGTGTGTGGAGTTTGCATGTTCTCCCTGTGCCGTCGTGGGGTTTCCTCCGGG
>JAABNY020000039.1:15984512-16004062 GCA_015164015.2 Brevimyrus niger
TGACTGGTGTGTGAGTGTGCCCTGCGATAGGCTGGCCCCCTGTCCGGGGTTGTTCCCTGCCTCGTGCCCGTTGCTTCTGGGATAGGCTCCGGACCCCCCGCGACCCAGTGGGATAAGCGGTTTGGAAAATGGATGGATGGATGGATGCTGGTGCTGCAGCATTTCGGTCTCTCTCCGGCATGCTGTCCGTGGCACACACGGCCTGCCTATACAGGTGGTTTTCTAGGCACCGAATTTCTGGAGAGTAGATGATTTCCAGATAAGCAAGTACACAATCTTGCAGGAACAAAGGCAACAATATTATGGTCATGAGCTCTGTCCTTACCTGTGCTTGACTAGTGTGGGGATGAGTTTTTGTAAGAAAACGCAGTTGCTGCTTTCTGCTCTCTCCAGGAAATCACCAGCTCAGAGGCAATAACCTATAATATTCCCACTTATCCTGCCTTGCTTGGACAATAACATATTTAATGGCGACACTTCACATTCACAAGATCGTTCTTCGATACAGACAAAGGGCAGTAGTTGTGATGCCAGAAAGGCTTTTTACAATGTGTGCGAAAGACCAATATGAACTTGATAAAACAAGACACCAGTGTAACAGGAAGCATTTTAAATGCTACCTGTTCACTTGTTAACTGCCTTAGTTTAGGGTATGCAGTAAATGACACTAACAGAGACATTAAAGTTTGCTGAGGCGCTTTTGGCCTGCAGCACGCAGCTTGCTGTCTCCGGCAGACGGCTCCCTTTCTCTGTACTGCTGCAGCCGCCCGTCTCAGCGGTGACAGACACACGGATCAATGGATAATAGCCCACAGCAAATACTGTACTTTCCCCTATGGTTTTATTCAAAGCAATTTCCAATCCTCACACATTTAAACAGATGGACATTTTACTGCAGCTAGTTTAAGTCCTCTCGCCCAGGGGCAAAACATGGCGGGTCCTGAACCAGCAACCTTCAGATCCATGTCCTTAACTGTGCCACCTGCTGTGCAAACAAACGTGGAACCACAGCTGTAGACAAACCCGCACCCTATTCCTGGCTCTCGGAGGTGTTTTTCCTGGTTGCGTCCACCAAGCCCAAATAAATCACGTGTCTGACTCATATCCTCCTGTATATTGCATTTCGCATCAAGAATGCTCCGCGATAGCCGAACATTGTGAGAACTGAGAGGATCTACTGTAGAGCTTTGGGTATCTTAGCTAACGTCTCGTAGCCCTGATGTAACATTAAAGGGCATTTCTCTGAAAGGTAGAAGCCTTCGAATTGGGACTCTAGGGCCCCCTACCTGCCCTGCAATGCAGTGCAGTGCCTGCAAGTAAGTATTCATGTGCATTTATGAGCAGAAAGAAGAATTTTAAATAAGAAGCATTTAAAACAGCAACACTGATGTAAGCTTTAATGCTTTAAGTAGAGATTGTATGAACTTTTACATATAAAAGATAAGCTGTGCAGTTTTCTAACTGAAAGCTAGTTTGTGCCAAAGATCTGCAGGTATTCTACAGCAAGAACTCAGAGAATTATAATGAGGAACGGTACAAAAAACATATAATTCTATGCAAATGAGACCCATCCCTGACCATCGACACTATCACCCAGCCGCAGCGCAGCTTCATGGCCGTCACAGAGCACCTCGCCCCCCCCCCCCATCTCCCATCTTCAAGCACTGTCATCAGATTTGGGGGTGTCCTGGTAGACGAAACATCTGGGGAAGATGCCGACGTTTCCGGCCGTGTGACCCTCCAGCCACTCGTCATTGACTGGCCAGAAAAAGAGGAAGAAACAAACAAGTCTGTTTACTGCCACTCAAACTGCGACATACCCTGTTTGTCCCTAGGGGGCGCCCTTTCACTCTAACCCCATGCTAACCACAGACATAGTGCCTGGTTCTAAGTCCTGCTCTATTTCATTCGTCCATCTATATTTCTTATAACCTCTTATCTTGCTCTGGGCCGCAGGTGCTCCATTTCAGCTTTCAGCATTAACTGCTTTATCAGGCCTCTTGGCCCTTTTAAGCTTTAACATCCCCTTTGCCTTGCTTGCACATGGGGAACCCAATTACTGCACAGTGTCATTTCTCAGGGGCTATTTGAGGAAAGCCGTGCCCAAGCCGAGTGCCCCGCCTCCCCGGCCCCGCTGTCCCCGTTCCAGATTCCCGCCCCCACTGTGACCTGCTTTGTACTCTTCATGATCTTCTGCTTCCCCTTCTGCCTTAAATCCAAGTCAGTCAGACACAAAAGCTGTGTTAACGAACTACACCCATGTATAAATAACCCAGAATTTCTCGACAAAATACGACAACCTGGTGCAGCGTTGACCTTAATGAGGATCGCCTGCCACTTACAGTACAAATGGCCAGTGTGCCAAATAAGCTATGACCTAAATCAGCCCTTAATTAAACACAGACCTCCACGAACATATTCCGGGGTAAACAAAACCGTAAAAGAACGACCAGCTCAGCCGTAATACCAGCTTTTTTGAAGCTTCCAGACTGTAGTAATGTGGTCCCAGCATCCCGAATTTTACCTTCACTCAGAATATCTATGGTGTCCCCCTCACTGAACTCCAGATCCTCGGGTCCTTGGGCAGTATAGTCATACAGAGCCATCACCTGGTACAGAATATTCCTGTTGGAGAGCGGGTCTTCACTCTGAGCAAGAAAAACAAGAGGCCTGTCAGTTCAATGGCCTTTAAATGAACATATCACGAAATGGGAAAAACTAAGCCAAATATAATCACTTTATATAGGCATATACCTCAAAACTGTGATATTTTATTATAGATTACAGTTGTTTCATTAAATGAGAAGCGTTTGGGCACAGGAGCCCTTTCCATGACTCCAGATAAAGCCTTTTTTCATTCAGAACCTTCTCAAACGGCATTATTAAGCCTGCTGATGCTGCAGCATTTTGGTCTCTCTCCGGCATGCTGTCCGTGCCAAAGACGGCCTGCCTATACAGGTGGTTTTCTTTACTGTGCACTTTTCTATGTGATGGAGCAGCCCGGAGGCCGGGGCTTCCCAGTCTTTCTGACTTGATGTCATTTCCTTGGGCTCTGGACGGCTGGGTGACACATTTCATCATGGTTCATCTCCGGCGTGATCAGAACTCAAGGTGCAGCTCCGCACATTCCCACCCTCATCGTTGAATGCAAACCTTATCATTTTATTAGTATTAAATACTGGTGCTGCATCTTTCAAAATGATTATTTTACAGTTTATACTCAGAATGCTGCATAATTATTAAGACAATGAAATGTTTTCCCATATATAAAGAAGCATGAAGCATGACCTTCCTTTCCTTTCCATTATTTTTGGAAGTTTTATGGTGCGCAATGTGAAATACATGTTACACAACTAATAGTGTATGAAAAGTGTATCAATACCGTCTCGTTTTTGTAGGGAAGAGCACAGTGGAATGCGTCAAACCACTACCCTTAAACGATCTGAATACAAATAAAATAATGGTTATATTCATCCACTGTTGCGGTGAAGGTGAGCTTTCAGGGGTACACAATCATTGTCTTTATCAAAGGCATTGTTCAGGTTCTTATGTTAGCCATGATGAGGTGTTTGATCAAATATATTGCCTAGACTTTGTAGAACACAGCCAATTGCTTCCTCTCAAGGTTAACTTTTGCATTTGCTTTAACAACAGAAATTAGTCTCTGGGGAAAAAATGTATCGAACTTCCTTCCAAGAAGAATCGAAACAGTTAATTTTCTGGCCCACTTGATGTTGCCGACAGAACAGACCTCACTGAGACACGCAAGTTTCACACTCAGAGAAGCTGATTTCTTAAGGACGGTGCCATCTGCTCAGTGCAATGGCCGGACTCACTTGCTGAGTTTACTTGTGGATAAATACGGTTGGTTTGGCAGGGCTCAGCTGTCACTGTCACTGTGCCTTGACCCCATCCCGGATATAGCTGACGTAATGTTTTACAGTAATGCCAACCGCCACTCACAGGGAGGTCTTCATGATGACTATAAAGACCATGTTTAAATATGCTCTACTAATCTTCTCTCCCCTAACAACTGAATGGCAAAATGCTTTTGGCTGGCATAGGAAAGGCTGCTCATTGGCTGCTCATGGAAGCTATATACTGCAGATAAAATGTCACCACAGCATCACGGGCAGGAAAGCGTGTGGCTGAATCTCACAAAGACCCAACACCATCTAGCCATAATGCTTGCTTTTTACTTAAAGGTAGCTTATGTGGTCCGTTTGGTTAAAGAGTACAGATGGACGGACGGTACCTGACACCACAACGTAACTCTGCCGGTCTCAGACCCTTGCAGGAGGGAGCAAGTCCCGCCCTGCTCTTCCAGGGGCTTTAAAGCTGGTGAGCCCTGCTGCTTGTATCTGGGGGGGGGGGGGGGGGTGGGGGATGCAGAATTGTGTTCATTTTGGGGGCAGAAGTAATGAATATTCTGTTTATCTCGACAGCCAAAACTTCGCGGGCTAATCCCGGAGAGCACGGCGCGGACACTCTCGGACTCGCAGCTATACCTCAGGCAGAGCCTTTCAACCGGCCGCCCAAGCTTGTGTGCAATCCGCTCCCGTAGCGCACTGTACGGTGTCCCCACTGGGACACTCAGGGCCACCGTACACGTGTAGTGTACCTTCACCGTCACAGAGCCGCCTTCTTCCTCCGGGGCTGGGCTGGGCTGCTGTGAAAAACGAGAACAATATCAGAAAGAGTATAACCTTCAAAACAACAAATGGGATGCCCATTGTCAATGTCTATGTCTATCCTACACTTATTCTTTTATATTGTCATAACATACATTTCCTGTCCATTTATTATAAAAAATACCACGTATTACCACATCCGGCAATAAAGTAGTACACCATGCATTTAAAAATTTTCATCAGTTTCTCATATAACAGTAATTACATCTATGACGACTATGGGTGATAAGAATAAAATCAATATGCATTTCAATTACATTGTTAGGCTAGTCCTTCCTCAATGACCAATACAGTACTGGAGTCTGGTTTCTTAAAATTAAGTACAGCCTCTGGGGGGGGGGGGGGGTGGCACATAACTGACAGGCACAGAAAGCACTCTTCAGGCAATGGTAAAACACATACGGAAATAGGTCCAAGTGTTCTTCCCATAGGGAGTTCAAGGCATACATTTTATATTATATGATGTTTATTATATGGCATAATTAAACACATCCTGCTATCCTTCATTTGTATGTATACCTTAATAGCCCCGTCTTACTAATTCCCAATTACTGTTCAGATGCAACAAGACTATGCCAAGAGCGGACATCTTATACAAATGCAGTTGTGCTTTTTTATTCACCAGCTTAGCTCCGCTGCCGGCAGCACTGGGGTATTCAGGTGGGGTCACAGCAGAGCAGGCAGAGTCGGTGCAGGAAGGATCTGAAGCAGCAGGCCGAGTCACTGCGGGGGAGTCACACCAAGCCTCATCTACCCGTCTGCGCCATGATCTATTTATCTATTTTCTACAAGTGTGTCTGATGGGTTCGAATGCCGTGCCCATCACCGGGCAGCAAGGAACTTATATTACGGAGCAGCTCAGTAACTGCATTAATGGTGGTGTTGGTGTAACGTACCCGACTGTGCTGGTGCAGGGCTGGGCTGCGGCAGTGGCCGAGATGGGGGCTTGAGGCCTGGCGGCAGTGGAATCCCGTTGGGGATCTGTGGAAGATCGATTTAGACCCAGTTCAGAAACCAGGACGTCAGGAACTTGAAACAGCAACGTTAATCTGCTATCTGCTCTTCAACTGTGATTACTGGAATAGGCAGTAATTGAACCGGGAATGTAGAAAATGTGTCAGGTGCTAGTTTGAATGTATCAGATAGTTTGCCTTCAGCTGTCAGGTTTGATTGTCAAGACTAGAATCTCCACTGTGGCAGAGAGTTAAACCAGAGAGTCTCTGCTGGCTGCTACATAAGTGCCACGGTGGTGGCATGTGGGAGATGCACTGCAGCCACATACACAGAGACTGAGACTGAGACAGAGACAGAGACTGAGACTGCCTGTGTCTCTGTTTGGGTAAATCGCAGACTGATAATGTAGTAGGCATGATAACAGTAGGAGGATGCAAGCATGGGTAAAAAAGAGGTGTAAAAAAGTAACTACCTTTCCTTTCTTTTTGCCTTTGATTTTGTAGATGTCCAAAGGATCTAGCAGTGAGAAGGGGAGCAGGCCTTTCTAGAAAAGAACCAGGTGATTGTACAAGAATGACAACGAGGACGTATGGCACATGTAACAAAAACGGAGAGAGAGAAACACCCGTAAGCGCCTCTGGTGTCTCCTGTACCTGACCGTCATAAATGACGGTGGCGAATCCATCTGCATGTTCATTGCTGAAGACAAAGACCACCTCCCCTTCACGTACGGTCAGCTGCTGAGGACCCTGGGCTGTGTAAGCACTGCGAAGGCGCATGTAGCGGGATTCCCTGTCACACCCAAAGAGAACAGCGGGATTCCCTGTCACACCCAAAGACAACAGCGGGATTCCCTGTCACACCGAAAGAGAACAGCGGGATTCCCTGTCACACCCAAAAAGAACACTCCAGTCACCGTCGCTTAAAAACTGTGACGGCCAATGGGGGATTGTTTTGGGGGCTTTCTTAGGAATCCACCCTCCCTCTGCAAAAATGACAAAATCAGCATTCATGATATATAGCAGGCAGTTGTTAGTGGTGGAAAAAGATGGCATTAGGGAGCTATCAGGAATATAGTGAAATAACGCCATCTGCATTCGTAGTTAGCGCAAAAACATCGTCCACATTCACAGAATAACCACCTAAATATAAAAACAACCACATATGTATCACCTATAATGGCCAGTGGCCAGTACTACGAAGCAGGGTTACTGGCCTATTGGGGTAACTTGTCCGATTTAAGGTACCACGGTTTACATGGGCTTCATAATCGTTTCATTTTGCCCAGACTACCTTAAAACCTTAAAGTTACCCCAATGACAGTAACCCTGCTTCATAGTACAAGCCACAGAAGTTAAAAAAAATAATCTAACCATGTTAGGAAGAGCTACCTGTTTCACAGGGTTAGTTGATATCATAATATGGCCCTTTAAAATCCCAATATTATGTAAACAGACTGCGGGGAGTTCAGTACCTTGGTTAATTTTCTTATGATTTATCTTGTAATTTAGGAGTTAATTTAGGAAATCATATAAAAGAATGTTGTAAGCTCTTTTATTATTATTATAATGTTATGACTTTTATGGTATTTTGCTTACATACCATTTGCTTCTAAAATGTGACCAGGAATACATTTCTGGCAATAAATCAAAAGCAAATTTCCAAAAGTCACTCAACCCGTTTTTGTTGTTTTTCAGGCCGCCAGTGACCTAAAGTCAGGTGACCCCATCATATGTTACAGTACTGGGAACCAATCCTTATGTAATACAACAAAGAACTTTGGTCACATTTCCAAAATTCTACAAAAATTCTCTTGAAAACAGAGTAAGTTTTGGGAATTTGCTCTTCAAATAAAAAAAAAAAATACCGGAAACACATTAGCAAGCCTTCTGACCAATAAACATGCACAGAAATTCTATCATTGTCTTCATGCAATATATAGATTACAGGGTTAGTTTCGTTTCAGTGTGCTTTACTCACTGGGCTCCGTCTGCCTGCGGCTCATAGAATCCAGGTTGCTGTGGAAGTCAGAAGAACGTTCACGGACTAGAGAGCACAGATGTGAACCTGCTGACATTTGCACAGGTAAGAATGGCCCTTACCTGCATCCTGAGAGGCTCGAAACCACCAAAGTCATCGTTAGGGATCACAGAGGAAATTACCTGTGTGTGCATGGAGAGCCATACGGTGCCGTGAGGATGGGCTGTAACACTGTTCACCATGCCAATATATACTCTGTCAATCAAATCAATGCTGTTTCATCACGGCACAGTGTACGTACCTTGGCTTTGCCTAAAAAGTCTCTCAGCTGCAGCTGTTCTATATCCTGCTTCCTGGGACGAAACACCTCTCCCTCTGGCACCAGAAGAGGGGATAAAACGTCTTTTCTCTGTATATGTGAGAGCGCAGGAAGTGGGAGACACATAGGTGCTTGTACAATATGTTTTTCTAGAACACTCCTATTGACTCTCAAATGCGAAAGTAACAGAAAGGAGCCCCAGATGGCATGGGATACATCATTCTGGCTTACCGAGAGACTGTCTAGGGCCATCTCCACAATCCCTCCACGTGCTCCTCCCTTTTCCTGGGATGCTGTGGCCAGGATGTTCCTCCCCTTTTCCCACAATCCCATCCGACTGTACACCGCCGCTGCATTGTACAGCACCTTTCCAGCACAGGAGACACAGCGTTGTGACCAAAATCTGTAAAATTAGCTGATTTAGTCGTGCTGGTTCATAATGAAGAGTGAATATACTCCCTAGCATTTCTTGTTATATGTGCTCCTACAATTAACTCCACCTGATATCATTTCAACATCACTGACAGCAATCATAAGGGCATAACCAGAAAACAGACAGTCTTTTTAACATATACAATACAGACGCTCCTCTACTTATTAATTTTCACCTTATGAACTTTCAGACATACAAACAAAGAGGACTGTAAGTCTAAATTGTGTTCATTCATGACAGACATCAGTCACATTATATGTAGCTGCATATGGGTCAGCAATACTCACCTGCCAGCTGTATAGCTTGTAGCGAAGGCCCAGCTGTCTGTAGTCAATGACAGAATTCTCCCTCATATGCTTCTGAGCCCAGATACAGTCACCCAGAGCTTCCTCCAGCCTGGCAAGACAGAAAGGGTCACTTTCATGGTGCCCTTACTGCCAGCACGTACAGTTAAGGCACCCAAGATAAGACTTCACTTGAGGGCAAAAAAACACAACCCATTTACTATTCGAGATCGAATCGTAAACAAACATAGGTTTCTCCAAGAAATATCAATCAATCAAATTTATTTATGAAGCAAATTTAAAACAATTTCCGTTGACCATAGTGCTGTACAAGTATAAATATATGAACTGTCATAATTTATTAATGATGAAAAAGCATGGGATCAGTACTTAACAAACCCTTAGTTACTGATTAATTAATGCATTGTAATGCAAAATGTAAACATGTACTACTACTTTATTCATGTGCTAAGTAAAGTTACAGACAACCCTTACAATAGGCTTAAGTCATCTGACTAATGAAGAAATCATGCTTTGTGGATGATTAACTCCTACTGTAAGGTCTTTGATGAAACATTCTCTCAAACAGATCACTCAGACTCAAACTCATCAGCTAGGATGGAAATCTGCTGGGTATTGACACCTTTGACCAGAGTTGCCTACCCTTGATCTAAATTAAATATTCAGCACTGGAGCAGCAACTGCGACTTCCCAGTTTTTATAAACTGTTACAAATCGAAAAATGAACATTTTGGGCTCCATTTTCCACCTGTGCAAAGCGCAACACAGAGTGATTTTTCTAGTTTCATACCAGCGCATTGCTCAATTGCACACCATGCGTGAACGCCGTCAAAATAGCAAATGATTGTGTGCCCGCGTTCTGCTCTAAGTGTTTTTTAAACGAGGCGTGGCGGGATGCATTGTCGGCACGTTCCTATTTTAAGGCAGCGAATTGACATTGTGCTTTTGACCAACAAAAACCATGTCTAAAGTGCATTTTTAAACAGTATTTAAGCGGCGCGTTTCAGAAACGTGCAGGTTCAAAACGCTCGTTACGTTACCCACTTAAAGTGCACTAATGTTATTATGTTATTTTTTTTAAATGTAGTTTATATGTTTTTTTTATAAAGTACATCTGATTCTTTCACTTAACTGTACGGTTTAATGAAACACCAGATGAAAATAAATTCTGAATTAAATATAAGAACCGTAATAAGTCCGTATCTTTAAAAAAAAATCTTTTGAGTTCATTATCAGACTTAAGCACGTACTGTAACTGAAAGGACATTTGGAATGCTGAAAATTTGTTTTGGATATATAGAAAGCCAGGTGGAACATTACAATGCAGCCCCCTGAAGGTCGCTGCATTCTTTGTGACACGTTGTATGTTGTGTAACATTGTCATGCGTGATGGATGTCTAAATGTGGACACATTAGAGGACTTCAAAAGGTGTGATGCTGAACTGCATGTGCTCATGCCAACTAAGGAGTGTATGCTGGCCGCAGATCGGGTCAAACGTTCCTCTCTCCTTCAGCAGCGAGCTTCTGTTTTCACTGTCTTTGCATTGCAATATTAATCTGCCGTACAGCATACACTGCTACCTTTTAAAGGTGAGGTGATATGGAATTCCTATTGGTTGCATGTGCTATTACATGGTTCACCCAAAACACGCCTCTGAGGAATTGAGTTAGGATGACCTTTTCCCGCATTGTGCTAGTGTCTGGTTTTCCCGGCATCAAAAAAACAAAATAGTTTTGCACACACCCATAATGTTAATTCCACTTTACTCTTTGCATTAGATCATCAAAGTAGAACCCTTTCTGTCGGATTTGAGGAACATCATGAGCCATTATGATTTCCAAGTCAGCTGAATCTGCGTGACTGATGACTGCTGCAGAATTAGGCAGGCTGAGCTGTGAAGCCAATCCTACCGGCCAGCCAGCATATGGACTCCGGCTCTCTGGAAGAAGCCGACTGCCAGGCGTTCGTCCTTGGCGATGACCTGATCCAGGGCCTGGTTGGGGAGCGATGACACATGACTGTAAGAATGTGGCATACCTTTACACCTTTCAGCAAAAAGGAATTCACCGTTGGAAAAAGAAGAACTGCACTACTACAAATTCAGCTCTGAAGAAAATTAAGAGGCCAAATTTTTTCAGTCATTTGTCAATTTACAGGTGTGTTATAAACACACTTACACACACACACACACACACACACACAATTGTGTAATCATATCTTTTTGAGGAGCACTCATTCATTTCTATATAAGTAACCAAACAAAATACAACAGCTTTTGCATTTTAGTTCTTTCATTGCAGTCACAGATTTTTATAAAATAGAGTTTTCCCATATGGGGACATTTGGTCCCCACAAGGTAAGGTACATCTGGACCACACACATATAGCAACTCCAGCCTGGCTTTTCCCTGTTTCTCATTAATGAAGGCCCTCTCCTTTAGGGGACTTCAGTCCTGCATCTAGGAGCCTGTTATGAACTGTCAGTGCACTTCACATCACTTAATGTTTCCCATTCTTTTTGAAGGTCTCTTGAGGTTACCCTCCCATTTATGAGGCACTGCTGAATAGGTTGATGGTCATCTCTGGTATTTAGAAAGTCACTTCCGCCCTTTACCTGCCTATTTTTTGTTATTCCCAGTGTCTCCTGCTTCACCTTGTTCTTGTGTAATGCTGTCTTAGAAATTTGAACCTGGAAGTAACAAGCTGCGCAGTGTAGCCTTATCCCAGCAGAACCAGGATTAAACTGGGATTTAAAAATGCACATTTAAAAAAAACAAAAAAAATTGAGTAGTCTGTTAATTTTTTACAGAGCTGTATGTAGTAGGGTAACCTGACCCCCAGGTGCTTCCTGACGCTGCCCCTCCTCACCTTGATGGCAGGTTCCAGTTGGCCCAGGGCCAGATATGCGGCTGCAGCCACAAAGAGCGTGCGAGACGTGGGCTCCGTGATCTCCTGCAGCTTGGTAAGGGTGCCCTGCCAGTCCCGTCTATCCACGGCCTGCACCGCCTGGTCCCACAACTGCAGCAGCTCCGTGTATAGCATGGTCCTCTGAAGGCAGACGAGGGGATGCGCGTGAGCAGAAGTAATTCGAGGGACACTGGGGCCCCTAGGCAAAAAATTCCATGGGCTCCTCCAACGCACCCCACCCAACATGGTAAAATTTATGACCATTATTTTAGCATGAAGTCTAAATTAATAATATTAACAATGAGGATTTAACAATTCCTTTATTTTCACTTTACTGTGAAAAACAGAATACACAAATATAGCGGATTTCTTGTTGCAAGATTCTATGCAATCGGCCCAGCTTGGGGGCCCCCCTCTCAGCTCAGGAGCCCCCAGCTCAGGTCCCCCTCTGAGCTCAGAGCCCCATTTTCAGCTCGGGGAGCCCAGGCAGTTGCCTGTCTTGCCTGTCCTGTCCGTGCTCCTCCACAAATGAGAACAAAAACCTGCCACTGTTACCTCTGATTCCTGAAAAAGCCGCTTTATACGCTGCTATTTCAGACAAAAACTGATACAAATATATTAAGAAAAATAAATTTCAAATAAAGAAGAAAATGCAGCTACATTTTTGTTTCAAATTAAAATATTTTTCAGTCCCATTCAGCAGATGTTAACTACCTCCATATGCTGAATTTCTACATTTCTATTTGCTAAACACACCTCTAGACAAGTTTTCATATTACAGTTACAGTCTATTCTGTGTATGAAAAGCATGATTATTCCTGTTTGTTTACCTTCAAGCTGTCTGGTAAAACCGTCCTAACAGCTGCTGAAGTGCAAAAAACAAAGTGTAGATATTTCTGCGCAGCAAAAGCGGTGCTTGGCGATCGACGGCCAGGTGAACACGAGCTGGTGAAGGCAGCGACTTCCACAGATAGAGAGGTACGGTACCAGGAAGTCCCTTTCACATTCCTGAAAGAAGGGGGTGGGAACAAGCACGACTGGTCTGGCACCAGGAGACAGGAACCGATTCAATAGGAAGTGCCAACAAGGAAAAAAAGCACAATGACTCATGGACGGAGAGCTGAACGAACAAACAAATCCAGAGGCCTACGTCACTCTTCATCTGTATTGCTTTTGTCTGCAATTCACTTCCACAGCCAGTTTTCACCTAAAAAAGATTGAAATATGAACTTCATATGTCCAGGAATGTGGCTTCACCAGAACTAGGGCTTTCTCTACTATAATGACTGGGGTTGTCAACCAATAACCAGAAAGAATTAACGGGAAAGATCTTGCTTATTTGAGCAGAAACAAAAAGATTATATGAAAACTGCTGCAAGTCTGAACTGCTAAAAATGAGGATGCAGGTACAGAGTGAGATTCCATTCCATTCTGTCCCATTTCTCACCACATGATGTTTTCACCAAACATGGTGAAGAATCCTTCCTATAAGCTTCTTAATGGTACAAACATGCTGTGTATCTGAGTCATTTCATAAATTATTTTTATCTCCTTGGATGCATTTATCCTTGTAAAATGTACATATTGTACGTTCTTTGGTACAGAAAATAATAATGCAACTTAAAATGCAATTTTGATGATTTAGTAACTTATTTAGCTAGTATTGTTAAAAGATTAATACAATGTATGATATATCAGCTCTTTTAATATAGCCGTGGTTTTGAGAATGATACAAATATTAATTGTCACAAAGTCTGCTGCCTCAGATTTTATGATGACAATTTGCATAAACTCCAGAATGTTAAGAAAAGTGATCAGATGAGTTGGAATTAATAGCAAAGTCCCTCTTAGCCATGAAAATGAATTTAATACCAAAAAAACTCTTTCCAATTAATTTCAGTCCTACCACAAAGGACCTGCAGACATCGTTTTAGCGATTCTCTCATTAACACAGATGAGAGTTTTGATGAGGACAAGGCTGGAGATCACTCTGTCATGCTCATTCAGTTAGAATATCAGACTGGATGCTTTAGAAGGAGGGTGGTGCTTGAAATCATTGTTCTTTCACTGTTAACCATTGTTATCTGCAAGGAAACACATGCAGTTGTCATTGCTTTGCACAAAAGGGCTTCATGGGCAAGGATATTGCTGCTAGGCAGGTGTGTGCATCTGAAAGCACAGAGAGGTGAAGACTTTTGGAGGATGAAGGATGGGCTGGTGTCAAGAAGGACAGCAAAGAAGCCACTTCTCTCCAAGAAGAACATCAGGGACAGACTGATATGCTGCAAAAGGTTCAGGGATTGGACTACTGAGGACTGGGGTAAAGTCATTTTCTCTGATGAATCCCATTTCCAATTGTTTGGGGCATCTGGAAATAAGATTGTCAGGAGAAGAAAAGGTGAGCACTACCATCAGTCCTGTGTCCTGCCAACAGTAAAGCATCCTGAGACCCTTCATGTGTGGGGTAGCTTCTCAGCCAAGGGACTGGGCTCACTCACAATTTTACCTAAGAATAAATAAATCAAGAATAAAGAATGGTACCAAAACATCCTCTGAGAGCAACTTCTCTCAATCATCCAAGAACAGTTTGGTGATGAACAATGCCTTATCCAGCATGATGGAGGACCGTGCCATAAGGCAAAAGTGATAACTAAGTGGTTTGGGGAACAAAACATCAACATTTTGGGTCCATGGCCAGGAAACTCCCCAGACCTTAATCCCATTGAGAACGTGTGGTCAATCCTCAAGATGCGGGTAAACAAACAAATTTTTGTTTTGAATTGGCTGCCTTAAGTCAGGATTTGGCCCAGAAATTGACTGACAGCATGCCAGGGTGAATTGCAGAGGTCTTGAAAAAGTGCAGATATTGACTCTTTGCATAAACTTAATGTAACTGTCAATAAAAGCCTTTGACACGTACAAAATGCTTGATATTATACTTCAGAATACCATAGAAGCACCTGACAAAAGATCTACAAATACTGAAGCAACAATCTTTGTGACAAACTTGAACTTTGTCTTCTCCATTTTCAGAATGCACATAAGTAGGCCGTGGTCTCATCGCATGTGAGTAACCGATCATTCCTGTTAGTGACTCACCTATTATACGTTTAAAGTCCAACGTTAATGGTTTAACCAGGGATCACTAGGAAAATGTCATATGGTCAATCCAGCCCTGGGTTTAACTAACAGGTGTGCAGTTGCCACGAAAACATTGCCACTTTTTAATAAGAAGTTATAACAGCAACAGCAGCACTAAGACACAGATTATTGGTCACCAATCATAACAACACAAAGTTTTTCAAGCTTTGTGACTTAATCTGACATGTATTTGGGAAAAACAATGAAGTTTTCAGATCACAGTTGCATGGTGGGGAATCTCAAAGCATTAAAAGAGAAGACAGACATTTTAATAAACAAATAATGAGATATACAGTAGCAATGTGGTATTGATATGGGATGTGCAAACTGACGATAATACAGGGCTGCCTTTGGTCAGCTGGCTAATGTGAGATTTTCATTTTTACCAGCCTGCACACACACACACATGTACAGCTTTATTACCTAAAATAGTAGGTAGTTTATAATGAAATAATATAGATTTGCTGCAAGATTTCTTGCGTGAGCGTGAGAGTCTGAAAGTGTGAGTATCACACCAGATGCATGAGAGTTTTCAGTGATGGTGTCCGAATTCTGGTGCTACGTCCTTCGAATACGATGGTCTGACCAGCAGATAATTTCCACCCCCACTTTACTTCTGCACAATGAATCTTGGAATATGTTAGGCTGCAAACGATCCATGGGGAGGATCCTTCACATACTTGGCAAAAGGACACATTTCTAGACTGCATTTGAAGGACCTTTCGAAATGGGACAGCCTTGTCACACTGCTGTGATGAATTCAGTCTTTGAATGCAGCCTTCAAAGGATGCAGCACCTGAAGTGGGACACATGACAGCACAGGATCTGAGTCAACCATTGATCTGAGTTGTGCATGCACCAGCAATGAAAGCCAGATACAAATCAACTAAAAAATAACAAAAACTGAAAACTAAGTAGAAGCTTAAGCTAAATACGAAAAAACGTATATGCCCAGTTCCTAGAGGGGCTTTACAAGTGTCAATGCAGACGACTTAAAGGTAATCATCCATTTAATAAACATGTATGCAAATGCAGTGGTACCTCAGTTCACTAACTCATTAGAATTCGAATTTCTTAAAAGTCGAACCAGCCTGTTCGAAAAAAAAATATCTAGAGCTCGATCTGAATCTCTGAAGTCAAACCGTGAACGCAGACCTTAAGTTAACTTGTAGGCGCAGGGAAATTAGTCACGCAGCATGTCTCTCAGCGGAAACAAAGAGTAGAACTTAAGTCTCAGCCTCCCATTAGCTGTGATAGCACCGCACATATATACTGTAAAAATACATTTAGACAATGATAGACAGTAATAGTAATAATTCATTATTATATATAATAAAATACATCTAAATATACATCTAAATATAAAGATTTCTTATTAATTATTTTAATCCATCCATCCATCCATCCATCCATCCATCATCTTCCACTTTTCCGGTGTTCGGGTAGCAGGGGTAGTAGCTTCAGGAGAGATACCCAGACCTCCCTGTCCCCAGCTACCTCTAAATTATTTTAACATTAATAATAAACCATTAATACATGTAATTATAATAATATTGTTGTACCCAGCAGACAAAGGCACAGACGTAAGGGTATTGGGGAATACGGAATTTAATTACAGGTAAGGCAGGCAAAACACAGACGGGCAATACAATGACCGGACTGGGGAAACAAACTGAAATGCGGACTAAATACAGAGGAGTAATGACAACAACCAGAAACAGCTGATCACACGGGGATTCCACAAGGGGTTAAAGGAGGGGGTGTGGCACGCGGACTGAGCGTTTTCTTACTTTAAAAATACTATTTTGATAAATGGGATTAGATGTGTTTAGTACAGTATATGCTCTTCTTGTTTTATCTGGTTAATTTTGTGTTTAAATGCTAAAAAAAACATATTCCGGTGTATTTTTTGAGGTCAAAAACCATTTTTTTGGTTTTTAATTATTTCTTATGGGGAAAATTCGATCAGAACTCAAACTTTTTAGGATTCGATCCGGAGTTATGAACGAATTAAGTTCGAGTTCCGAGCTACCACTGTACATGAGATGGACCTTAACAGTCTATAACTAGCAAGGGAGCACGTTTAGAATAATTGAAGAACTTCAATTATTACTTTAGTAGTTTAATACTTAAATGGTTGACTTATCGGTAGCGCATGCACGACTCAAATCCACGGTTGACTTGATCCTGTAGTGAAAGATAACGCTGAAACAACAGCATTGAGAACATGCTGCTCCCGATAGCTTAAGACGACAGAATGTAAAAACATCTCCACGCAAAAAAGACGCGACAGCATCCGTGCATTGTAAACACGAGCGTCGCATTGTTAAACGTCACGCCAAATTGTATACAGACGATCATTGTCACATGCCGACGTTTCACATGATCCACTGGGGAAGTTCTAGTGTTTGACATGTCTGCCCGGCTGCTTTTAATCTTCTGTGTATTATTTTTTAGTTTTATTATAAGCTATGGACTTCCGCGCAGTGGGTTTCAGATCAGTTCCTTAGAAAATTATAATTTTGGAATTAAACTAAGCGAACCCGAAAAAGACAAAGATGTGTCAGCAGAAATGTTAATCCAAAAGGTAAGGAAGCTTTTATTCAGTAGTTAAATAATTAGTTGTGTTGTACGTGATATTGTATCCTCAAGTATTGTTTTGCACTATTTAATTCGAGCAAAATAAACACTCTTGTTTATATTAGCTTTTGATAAAAACACGACCTATATCTAACCTATAGCTTACTGGTTATATAGTTACGTATATTACCATAATAAAGACTTGTTTGATAACTTGGAAAATCCTTTACGTATGTAGACCGTAGTTGCCCATAGCACGAGTTTAACTTTCTATTATGTTCAGGATCGTTGGAAGAGCAATGGCGACCCTCCGACTCCCCAATTCAAAGAGAAATATTTCTCTCAAATGATAGATCACTTCAACTTCAACAGTATGGGCAACGGCACCTACGACCAGAGATATTTAATTACAGGTAAATCGTATAATTTTTGGATTGTTATGCATTGAGTCCACAATATGTGTTATATCAAAATACATCCCAGAAGCAGAGCTGGGGCACAGAAACGTCTTCGGACCTTTGACAGCGTCTGTTGTTAATTGCCTGAGTTGAAAGAAATGCATTTTTCTTTTTTTTCAAATATGTAGTTTGAGCTAGCTCGAAACATCGCTGATCTCTCTGTTTTTGTTTCTTTAGATCAGTACTGGAAGAAAGGCATCGGACCTATTTTTTTCTACACTGGAAACGAGGGAGACATTTGGGATTTTGCTATGAATTCTGGATTTATAACTGAACTGGCAGCACAGCAGGATGCATTGGTGATATTTGCTGAGCATGTAAGGTCATGTGATGGGACACTTTACTACAACTCGTGACATCCTGTCATATGGGGAGTCTGGGTTAAAAATGAACATAGATGATGGGTCCAATGTCTCTTTAATGTGCAGTGCAGGCCATGAAATCTGAATCCAAACATGCATCTTTCTTCCCTCTACTTAAGTTTCTTGTTATAGAAGGTAATGCTATACGACTTGATTCAGTTTAATGAAACACTGTAGCATAACACCGCAATGTGTTCTCTTGTCCTGTAGAGATATTATGGCAAGTCGCTCCCCTTTGGCAACAATTCCTTCAAAATCCCAGAGATCGGACTGCTGACCGTGGAACAGGCTCTGGCAGACTATGCTATTATGATCTCAGAGCTCAAAAGTGAACTTGGCGCCACAATGTGCCCAGTCATTGTTTTCGGTGGAAGGTACAACAACTTGTTTTGGGAGCTGAATGTTGTCATTTTAGTCAGTTTTACTTGGCGAGTAAGATGAGTGAGTAAGATGCATTTGTTTCCTGTTTCCCCATAAGTTATGGAGGTATGCTGAGTGTCTACATGAGACTGAGGTACCCAAATATAGTAACGGGAGCCCTGGCTGCTAGTGCCCCCATCTTATCTACAGCTGGAATGGGGGATCCAAGGCAGTTCTTCCAGGATGTGACTGCAGTAAGTTCTCATTACTGGGGAAGGTCTTTGTAACGTGAAGTTCTTTAAAACGTCCAGCTCAGTATTTAGCATAACACAGTCCTCCTTCGATTTAGGACTTTGAAAACTACAATCCCTCCTGCAGTGTTGCAGTTAGGGGAGCCTTTTCCCAGCTCGAGGTCCTCGCTCAGCATGAAGGTAATCTTCATTATAGCTGCATTATAGCACTTCTTTAAATACACGCGGTGTTTTCTGCCATGGTTCCTGGAACTCAAAACCACAGCTTCGTATTCTACAATGAAGTTCTCTTTCTTTGCAGATTATAGACGTATCCAGTCATCTTTTAATCTCTGCAAGACCCCAGAATCCAGGCAAGACATTCATCAGCTTAAGGGGCTCCTGCGTAACGCCTTTACGGTCATGGCTATGCTTGACTACCCCTACAGCACCCATTTCATGGACCGAATGCCGGCGAACCCAGTCAAGGTATTTCAGAAGAAGTGGCGGGAGTTGTGTTGGTTCAAAGATGCCAAGCACTGTGAGCCCCTGACCTGTGCATGCTCTCCAAACTCTGTGAGCCCCTGACCTGTGCATGCTCCCCAAGCTCTGTGAGCCCCTGACCTTTGCATGCTCTCTAAGCTCTGGGAGCCCCTGACCTGTGCATGCTCTCCAAGCTCTGTGAGCCCCTGACCTGTGCATGCTCTCCAAGCTCTGTGAGCCCCTGACCTGTGCATGCTCTCTAAGCTCTGTGAGCCCCTGACCTGTGCATGCTCTCCAAGCTCTGTGAGCCCCTGACCTGTGCATGCTCTCCAAGCTCTGTGAGCCCC
>JAABNY020000039.1:16015408-16031678 GCA_015164015.2 Brevimyrus niger
ACCGCCAATAAAATCAACAGAAGAAGAAGAGACATCAGCATTGAGCTGAGGATATTTGATTATATGCCCAGAAACGCAAAAGCCTACATTTAAATGAACGCAAACGCAGATAGAATTTCACTCAAAATAGGAAACCTCATTGTCTGAAAAAAATAATACCTATTTTGTTAAAAATAACTATAAAACCAAATTTAACACTTTTAATGGCCTTAAATCTAGCAATTTTGATTTATCACCTTTTAATACTTTTTAAAACCCCGCGGACACCCTGATTATGGGAAATGCCCGGATGCTAACCCCCCTCCCCTCCCCCATAACAGTAACTCTTGCATGTTTTTCCAGTTCAGGGTCATATCATGTTAACCTGACACCTCTACTGCATGTCTATTTCAGGAATTAACCAGGACTATTCCTTTGTCTGAAGTGATAAGTGTGGTATGTGCCTGAACTGATTGTGTACATCCAAGCCCGGATTCGCCTTGTTTCTTACTTTATCCATTTTTCACTAGGCCAGGGCACCTCACTTTTGCACAGGAAAGCGCGACTATCCAGCTGTGACTGAATCCTAATGCTGACAGCTGGCACCACTTATTTCATACAGAAAAATTAAAGCGCTTTATTGATATGCAGGATTACTGTTCTCACAAGACTGCGCGGAATCTGACTCTATTCCACAGAGACCACAGTACACTAATACAGCAGCCAGAAACATTAACGATCTAATTGGTATCACCCCTTTATACGCAAAGAGGAACCTCATGGATATTCAGTTACATACATTGTATTTGACTGAATTTAAGAAAACAATTAAAACGGGATTAATGCAAAATTATAGCAGATTACAGTAAATATTTATGATAATCCTGGGCTTAATCCTCTTATTTTAACAGACACAAAAACTGTTCCACCTACAGAAAACTCCTACTAGTACTCAAATAAGAAAGATACATTAAAAGACAATAAAGCCAAAAGCATGAATCCATCTTAAAGACGCCCAAGTGGAGACTAATTAATGCAGGTGGCCTGACACAAACCACAGCAGTGATGCCATGAGAAAGAAAGGGGGCGCTCTATGCTCAGTTCACTCACTCAGTCTCCTTCTTGCCTCCCTGGATCCACTGCTTAAGCAGGTATTCGTAGTAGCTGTCGGCGCGTGCGCCCAACGTGAACACGCCCAGGTGCGTGAACTGGCCGCTGTTGGTGTTGATGAACATGGGCACCAGACCATCCTGCTTGCCGTCCAGCTTGTGCACCAGACTCATCACTTCGTTCACCACCTTCTAGCCAGGAGAAGGTGAGGCACAGAGGTTCAGGGGAGCCTACGGGGGCCGAGGCCTCCAGCCCATCGTCTGTACATTCAGCCTCCAGCAGATGCAGGACCAGGCAGATCACCGGTGAATGCAGAATGATCTATTGGTATGGAGACGGCAGGGCGTTTCCCTATTCAGTGGAACACTGAGCACACTTACCTGGTAACGCTGATCCTGGGTCAGCCGGCTCAGCTCGCGGAATTCCAGCTGAATGCTGGTCACCTCGGCCACCGTGCTGTCCGACGTCCAGCGAGGGGCGTGCGCCGTGCCCTTGCCGATGTTCACATCCGAGAAGGGGATCTTGGAAGCGGTGCTGAAGGCAGGCATCAACCGGGACCCTAAGTCCTTCTGTAGGACGTAGGGAATTCTGAGATGGTCATCTCAATAACCTTCCTTACTGAACAACTCCACAGGCTTGAAGTACGGACTGAGGGGAGACTCACAGCTTTTTCCAAGAACATGCCATCACCAGTCAGGTGGTAGGTGCTGAGCAGGCCTCCCATGATCCGGATGGTGCTCTCAAACAGGTTGACATCCACATTCTTGTCGAAAGACAGTTCAGTGGCCACCCAAGTTTTAGCCTCTTCAAATTCTTAAACGGAACACAAAGCCAACTTAAAGTGAGAATAAACTGTCAACACCTTAATCAAATCCCACCACGGTAAATGTAACATATATCTTATTTACTGCCATGATAAACAAGTCTACTTGAGTACGCAGGAATTACCTTCTTTTAAGCCCAGTATCCACATGGTATCCAGAGCATCAATCAGAGTCAGGCCCAGTCCGAACCACTCCCCGTATGACTTGGAGATGGGCTTCAGCTCATCGTGACCCCAAGCAAACTCCTTGTAGCCCTTCCAGGCGTGTCTGAAGGCCTCTCTCACAGCCTCAAGACGGCCTGTCGTACCTCCTGAAGCGACACACACACACACACAAAAACATTTGCATACAGAGCCTCAGGAACCAATGACCCAGAATACTACTGACTAATTAAAAAGGGCAAAGGTTTATCATGTATTTTTTTTATCTATCTACATGCCTCACGTAAATATAGGCAGTGATGGCGAAGCACACAGACCTGGCCCCTGGTTCCCTGTGTTTACAGGCCTGGCCAGCTCAAGGTGCTCCTTCCCACCTGCCCTCTCTTTCTCCTTGGCAGAGGGCTGGGGTTCAGTTGCTTGCTCAGCCTCAATCATAGCCCCTCGCCAGCTACATAGGCACACGACGGCAAACATGGCAACTGTATGTTTGGGGAATTACAGGACAGCTTCAAGCATATACCAACTTTGACTGGAGAAAGGGCTTAAGGCTCTTGCAAAGACCACCAGCTTACCTTCCCCTCTGAAAGGGAATTCATAAAGCACTCGCACACTATAAGATCTATGTCAAATTTTCAGTTGTGCCCCATATGGGTATTTACAGAGCCCCCTTTATAGCATGGAGAGGCTTCCCAGAGGATTGTGGGTAAAAAACTATCGAGTGTCTTAAAGGACATAAAAGAAACTGCATGTTCAATCTAACCTGATAACTGGCTTCTCTCCATCCACCTGGTCCCTGCTCCTCAGCGCTGGGTCCAGCTTCTCATCTACCTGGGAGTCGGAGACGTTTTCTTTTTTCTTCCGAGAATAGTTCTGTAAGCTGGGGGGTCCCCGTCTATTGATTGCTTTTTTCTGCTTTGGGGGAGGGGGGGGGGCAGGAGAGACTCGTTGAGACAACTAAATTCAGAGGGTGTGTGTATATTGTAGGCTGCTGTACAGGAAAGTCTATGCGAGTAACATCTTGAAGTATTGTAGAGGTGCAGGGAAGAGGACTAGCGACGGGGCTGGACCAACCACTGGGGGGGGTTCAGGCAGGATGGGGGCATTTTGCTTATCAGGCAGGGGGCCGTCCTGTTGGCCGGCACCTGGAGGGGCCCCTGGCAGCACATTTTTCAGATCGGTGTCATCGCCATCTTTATGCCACTCCTTCTTACTAACCTCCCCAGGACCTGAACACACACACACACACACACACACACACACACACACACACACAGTTCAGTCACTGCCCCCCTTCACCTACCCAACAGGCATTAAAAACATCAGAGAACATTATTCAGTTGTCTTAACTCAACTAGGGCTGCAGCTATTGATTACTTTAGTAATCGAGTACTCGGTCGATTATTCCATCGATTAATCGGATAAGAAATACTTTTGTCTTATTAAAGAGCAATAGTAATTATTCAAAAAAGAAAAAAATAGACAGATCTCTTAAAATGAACAACACATGAGTTTCCTTTCAAGGAACATTTTAATGATTGAACTCCATACAACAACTGACAAAAGAAATACATCCTTTTAGTGCCTTTATGTACATTTGTTTTTTGTTATGATCATTTTTGCAAGTATCACTGCAACGAAGTGTGACGGCTGCTGTCAACCTGCTGAAAATTGCCAATATAAATATTGTGTCAAACTATATAAGCTAACAGTTTACCTGCATTCTAACAGCTTCTATTTTAACTTGTATAGCTTTACTGTAGCCTTGCTGCTGTTGAAGACAAACAGAAAAAGCTCTTTACCAGTAAAGGTTTAGTACCAATTACATGCACTGCCGTTGTTTTCCTTCACTCCGCCTGAGTTCTCCATCTCTGTAACAGAACTATTTGCTCTGTGCTGTTAGTGTATAGACAGGCTCCAGCTCCATGTTAAACTACGACAGCATCATTTTTACTGCTGTTTTATTCTAAGTTTTTTTTGCTGAGGAAAAATAGGGGCTGCTTGGGCTGAATCTTGTTATACTTTATTATTCACAAATATGCTCATCTATTGCGGGTGTATTTTTAGCCGCAAATGTGAGTGAAACGCTCACGCTTGTCTTGCATTGTTCCACTCTGTGGACTGGATGTATAGACTGGACGCTTTCTGTTGAGATGTTGAATCATTGATATTGTGCTATTGTGGTAAACCAATTCGGTTTTACAATGGACACATTGTACAGTATTTTCACTTTTCTTTTGTTTGAAATGGTCCCAAACTTTAGATATTTTTCGTCTTTGACTTTCCTCGCTATTTTCCCTGTCTTCATCAATTGCGCCATCAAATCAAACCTGCTACATGTAATCATCCTCCGAGTGCAATTTGCATCAAGGATTTTTTTATGATCGAGTTATTCAAGTTACTCGATGAATTGTTGCAGCCCTAAACTTAACGTTAAAAACTAAAAATGTACTTATAAACCCCATGCATTTAGTGAACAAATTACTAATAGCCTTAATGAAAATGTATAAATGATTGCATAAAATAAACGAGAGGTCATAATAATTAAACTGTTCTACTCAAGTACAAAGGAAAGCAATATACTTTTAATACTGTTTCCCAATGAGTGTTGCTTTTTTTTCTGTAAAACAAAGGCTTCAAAATTATTGCCCCCCATCCATTTAATAATCAGCGAGGAAAACTGCACTGAGCCTCTTCCTGTAAACTATGGAGCCCAAACTGAGGGACAATCCTTGGTATTATGCAATTTGCTCTTCTGGGGAGTCTCTCTTCAAAACATTTACTTCTGTGCTGATTTGTGTTAAAAGGTTGACGTACAGCCGAGATTCAAAAGGCCCCTTTTGTGCAACCTTGCCGAAGAGCCTGTTAACATGGGGCTGGTTGAGAAACTCGATAACCCCATAATTCCACTAAACTGTGCTGTTCTGAAACCCTGATCCTTGGATTCCTTGTCACCTTACGGGGTTTGCAGACACATGCCACTTCTTCATGCCAAATCTGCAGCTGTCCCAGACATTTTGATTATCTTTGAGACATGTGCAACTGTTTACACATTTTAAAATATCCGATACCAGACCTGACCATCTCATTTCGGATCTTTGGGTCCCACAAGGCATTAAATGACAGGGATTTCACAGTCCTGCAGCCTAATATTTATACCTCAGGGAAACAAAATACTGAAAAGCAGTTGATTAAAAAGAGTAGAATTCCATAAGGGGCCTCTTTGTTTGATTTTAGATATTCAGTATGCAGTTGCTTTGCAGCGAGAAAAAAGTACCACTCAATAATTGTGCTTTATTCATCATTTGAATCATCGTCTGTATAGATTATTTGATACATCATTTATTTCATACAGACTGCCACCGATTCCCGAGTTGGTTGTGTATTTACTCTAGGGTGACTTTCTCAGAAGGGAACTACATGTACCTCATGAGGGTGAACTAACATACCTGCCCAGTGCTCCAGCAGGGTGGGGTATGTGGTGATGGCACAGACCAGCAGCAGCACCAGCAGGAAGAGAATAAGACTGCGCTGCAACCTGGAAAGCTGCTTCCATTTCTAGGTTGTGGACAGACACACAAAAAAAATAAATAAACATGGAACATCTCTATGCGCCACGGCGACTCCGGCGACGCCGCCAGGTCCTCTTAGCTAGTCAAACATCTGACAGGAGCGCGTAATACAGCAAAAGTCATCGTGGATACTTTCTTGGCATATCCTACAAGCACAAGGCCTTTTCAGACTTTAAGCAGAAATCAAGTGAAGCTACAGACATTAAACCGAAAATACCAGGGAGAAAACCAGCACTGAAGGACGACCGAATTATACCACCTTATTTACAATGATTTTCTTCTGAGTGCCACTGTGGCACAGTGAGTATTGCTGTAGGTTCACACCTCCAGGCTGGGAGTTAGAATCACACCTACACTCTGCATGCAGAGTTTTCATGCTCTCCCTGTGTCATGCATGTAAATGCAGATTGCTCCTGCAGTCTAAATGCATTGACAATTACACTTTATATTGTTAAAATGCCCCCGATCGTGTAAATATATGTGTCCTGCCTTTGACTAGTATCCCATCCAGGGCACAAAAAATGAAAGATGCAACAAGCACTCCCAGTTGCTTGTGACAGGTGGGTTACGGCACACGGGGCCAGAGCTGAGACATACACGACGCCTCGGACCTACGTAGTGTCCTTGAGGCCTGTCTGCATGCGAGCGTCGTCATGCACTTGCTGGCTGAGCAAGGCCAACAGAAAAAGAAAGCTACTAGAAAAATCATTCATTTAACCTCAACAAACGCCAAACTAAACCCAGCCATCCTCCTACCACTGGGGAAGATGGTCATGGGGCATACACAAAGGGAGCCTGGAGTGGGATTCGACAGTACAACCTGCTGTACCGCTGGTAATCACTAATAAACTACAAACACACAGTTAATGACAGGTATTCAAGATTTAACATTAATCTGATTATGACACAATCACAACCATTACTAGCATGTGTTTTTGTTGGAAGCATACTATAGATCCTTTAAGAGATGCATCAGATGGAAACAATTGAGCACTTAAGGCTGGTGTTCTGAAGAGATCCCAGGCTGCTGGCCACAAAAAGGGGAAAACTCACCCTCCAGCAGGACTGCCTGCGCCACTGCTTGCTGTTGTTGTAATTGCCCCTATCCTGCTCAGGAACGGTTAGGGAGACAAAGTCTTTTCTCGCAGGGGGATACATACTCGATCCAGTCCGAGAAGGAGGTCATAGATGCGATGCTGTTCGAGGAGGGGAGGGGAGACACACAAGACAAGAAAAGTGAGTTGAATATAGCCTTCATCTGAATTCAGGCGACGCTCCGGCAACACATTTGGAATACATTTATCTTCTCAGGAGCCGTATAAGCAATGCGGCGCTGAGGAAGAGCACCACCACATGACCAGTGTTTTTAAGTGCTTCCTGCAACAGCTTCATAAATGGACCTCTAAAAGACAGGAGCTGAGCTTTGTTGCCGTAATGCAAAATGCATCTTTAAGACCTAGAAGTTTATAGCGTTTGAAAAAATGAAATGTGAAAGGCAGCGATTTTGCTTCACAGTCCTCAGTCACACAATTCGCCCGAGTAGCAAACCCGTGACACATAAGAACAACACTACCAGAATAGTAATAGTCCATAATATATCCTATTGAAGGTAATTAATCAACTGACAAATGGCGACAAAAATAGTTCTCAACGAGGCGTTTAAACGGAGGGTTTCAGATTCTACGTTTCCTTGAGCACTTGATACCACAGTATCTGTATCACACACTGTGACACTACGATCTAGGGTTTCTACCGCACACATTAACCAGAATAGCAAATAAACAAACCAGTTGATGTCACTAAAACCAGTAATCAACAGCGAGACGCTGATTTTCTCACACCGGATAAACGAGCGAGGCAGCGGAGGCTTACCGGAGCCAGGGAGTGAGCACTGACATTCAGAGACTGAACGACGACGAAGACGGGTTAGTCCGAAGCACTGCGGGCGAGCAGCTGCCACCACAATGCCCGGCTTTCTACGCAAAGCGCTCGGCCGGCCCGCTCCCCGACGCGATCGAGCCCCCGCTCGCGCTGAGCTATCCCCGAGCCCCGTGCGGTGCAGTCTCCACGGTCTCGCGTCCTGACGAAACGCCGAGGCGTGGCGTGGGGCCTGGGGGACGGGGGGCTGAGCCCAACGAGTGGCTGAACTAGAGCTACAGGTCACCCCGCGGGAACGCAGAGTTTCCCTGTCCGGGCTGATCTAATGGAAAAGCGCGACTGCGTGGTTTAAAACACGGCTTGTATCCAAATAGCCGTATGCTTACATCGCTAGTTTACCCGACAGGTCAGGAGACACCTGGACGCTGAGAAAGTATCTAAAGCGGCCGAAACAAGACAAATTAAACAGGATATCCCACCTTTCTCCCCGATTACCTGAGTGTCCTTCTCCCACACATTAAATTTCAGACAGCTATGACACAAACTGTCTTCCTGCACTCGCCGAAGCGAATGTTTACGTGATGCAGCCCGGGGCAGAACTCCGTTCGCCGACCAATGAGCGGTCGGTCCGCCTGACTCATTACGCCGAGGCGCCACCCTCGCCGATGCCTTCCGGAGTTCACCGAGAGGAGTGAGTTGGAGCGTTATAAGGAAACGTGTGGGAAATGAGTCTGAATTCGTTCTGGTGAAAGCACAACGGCTACCGCGAAAAGCAGTTAAAAATAGGTGCATGGATGGATGGTATAAGCATGCTATATACAGAATTACTGTGTCAAGGGGCACGGTCGGGAACTTGTTTTTTTTACAGAGCACTATATACAGTGGCATAAAGGTGCCATGAACGACACAACACCCAGAAATCAGTATGTAAATCAGCTCCTCTGGCAGGGCACCATTCGTCGACGATGCGATATTTTGCTATATTGCCCAGCCCTAGATGGTATTTCTAAAAAGCACCAAGTTAAGTGAAATATATTGTAAGCTCGTTTTGTTACCTGCAAAAGTATGAAGAATGTCATATTCTTCCAAACTGAACTACCAAATGGGTATGTATATCTAGAGTATGAGCTATAAGGGCAGCAGTATGTTTAGCTACCGATAGAGGTGAAAATACTTTTACATAGGAATTTTATTAGATAGTATTGGGTTTTTCTGAAAATGACTAACTGATGAATTCCATTGTGATCAATTTTAACATATAATAGATGGAAACAATAGAAATTTGAAACAAAAGAAAATGGAATGATGTATGCTCTCAGATCTGTGAAAAGTGTAGCGGTTCATTTTAATGTGCCAAACCATGTTGGGCTCTCCACAAAGATGTTCTTACTTTCTACAGCCAAGGACAAATCCCAATGTTTTTTCAATAAGACTCTGTTTTTGCTTAGACCTAACAAACCTGATGGCGCCATATGAAAAACAGCCAGTCAGTCCATATCGAAGGTCACAAAGTGCAGAAGACAGACCACAAGTAAGGGAGAAAGGCACAGAAGGAAAATATGATCAAATAACTCATGATTTTCCACTCTACTAGAACTAGTTTGATAAGATCTCATGGAATAAATGCCATCTGTTATCCTTATTACTATGTTATTATTACAGTTTTGAGTTATTAGAATACAGTTTTCAATCTTGGTGACAGTATAAATACTCTGAAGCATTTGTTAGGCTTGTATGTTTTGCTGGTTTGGGGTGAATATAAATTTAAAAAGACAAGCATTTGTCCTACTAGGATCTATTCTTGGCCCTATGCTCTTCCTTTAAATATTGCGTATAGAAAGTGAGAGAATATGGTGGGTTTTTTTTCTTGGTTAATCAGAAGATATATAATTATTAAATCTACTGCAGAGATAAAATGTAGACAAAAAAAATAAATGTCTATGCAGAATAATGGGAGGTCATAAAGTTCCCTAGTGTTAAATGGGCCAATGAAAATAACCGACTGCAGCTGCATTTCTGTAGTGAAATACAACATGTTTCATGTTTAATAAATTTCTGAGATGGTAAAGACATAAAATCCTAAAATGTACATTAAGTGAATAAATGAGTAAAAACATTGTAAGCACAATGAAGAAAATTGCACAACAAAAATATCCAGTAGTACCAAAGATTAATCTCAGCCAGCTATGGAAACCACATTAAAATCATGTTGTACGTACCTGTCAACTATTATTAAATCCCCATTCAACTAAAACAGCTAATAGTTTAAACTAAGTATATTTCAACCACAAAATGATTTCTTTTTCAAGTGTAAAATGTTGAACATAGATTTCAATTATAATTTATTAACATTGGACATGTTTACAGTGACATATGTAACAGAATTATGTTATAAAAGCAAATTTCTACTGATTTTGGCAGATAAGCTAATCTAAGATGCAGATATAAGTATAATCACAATGTTATAATATTTGTTACAAACATTTGGATTTACAAACATTCAGTTTTTTCCAGACAAAATGATATGCATGTTACAGACAGTTCCTTTAATTCCTGTCACTGCTTAACATGACATTGCAGTTAAAGGTGTCCTTGCTGCAGTAAAATGACAACAGTAATTTAGGCCAGCTTCACCCAGCCCACATTTACTGTGGTGAGATGTTATATGTTACTTGGCATGTAACGCATTTCTTACAAAACATGTATGAATTATGTCATAATGATACACAGCCATCACATTACTAGGTTAATTGTTTTTATACAAACTGAATTATACCGTTTAATTCTTTTTTTTTATTGATATTATTTTTAGCAGAACGTTTAATCCAAAATAACTTGCATAGCAAGATAGAGGTGACATCCCTGCTATCTCTGAGCTTTCAGTCATTTGCTCTGTACTGCACTAATGCAGAATTCTTTGTTAAAAACTTCTAGGTAAAAATCATACAAATAGTAGAGTCCATGGTTCTCAAAAATATACCTGCAGCTGAATTCACTGAATAAACTGTACACCTATGAAGTAGCAGAAGATACCAATATACAAAAACAACTGCATATATCGGCAGTGATGAGGAAACTACTGTAGCGGCATTAGCTTTTAAAGCTACCAGTGACTTCACATTGGAAGAAGTTAAGATGCAGCAAAGCAACGCTAAGGGAGAAGTCTAGTTAAGCTACTTAGAAAAAGTGCATGTGATACAAAATTATAATACAATACTATAATAAAAAAATCGCATGCCAGCAAAAATGCCACTCAAATTGATTTTATTGCAAAAAGTGCCTTAAATAAAACACAGTCTTCAGTTTGCACCTACACAAATAAACAGACACACTTCTTTCAGCACACAACTTTAAACAGACATAATGTAGGTGCATGTGAGCCTGTGAATAATTGTGGATCAGATCTCCAGCATTTTTCCTCATGCTCAGGCTGAGGTTTGGGAGGTGGTGTATCCATGACGTTATGCTCTGTTAGCAAACTGCAATATTAGTGAGAAACACCAGCTCCTGTTGGCAGCCTGGCAAACGCATTGCCTGGGCATGCCTTCACAGTGATCAGGGCGAAAGGGTAAGAGGCCCAAAGGGGCTTCAATTACTAACCATAGAGAAGCAATGGAAAAATAAAAAACATCCCTTTACTTTTATGACCCAAAATGGTTTGCAGTTTCATTAATTCGCTACACAAAAAAATGCCAGAAATGTAATCTTACTACTTTAAATACTATGCAAATCCTCCTGTAGCTGAAGAATCACCATACTGTATGTAGTCCTCCTACTTTAATTACATGTAATTCAGTACTCCAATACTGTAAATCTGTTACGATCGGTGAGCGCAGGATGAACCAGGACGATAGGCGAAGTCAGGTTGCAAAGAACCAAGGAGTTTAATCACTGAAACACAGGGCAGGGTACTCACATACAGCAACGAGAATGACAGATCTGGGGTAGACTGACTGAGACGCGGACTAAATACAAACAACAAGCTAGACTTAACAGGCACCAGGTGATCACAATCGGGGCAAAACAGGAGGCAAGGATGTGGGCGTGGTACACAATCGGGAGCGTTGGGAGCAGGACGTAACAAAATCAGCGTAATTATTTGAAAGTCTTGGTAAGCAAAAAGGGTCACTTGTGAGTCCCACAAAAACAATGTAATCCAACTCTTGAAGCTATAAGAATGAATGGAAAATAAATAAGGAGATGTCCTGTAATTCTTACTTTTGCTGTGCTCTGGTAGCCTGAAAGAAACTGGGTGACAAAGGCTTTAGAGAAAAGGGATCTTTGTTCCTTTTTTATAGTTTCTGCAGGTCTTATTCATAGTGGCCAAAAACCCACTGAAGGCCTGAACAGCCACTCTAACAGAAGCAGACAGGCCCAATAGTGAATCCATACTTCTGGGTAAAGTTACTGCCGCCAAACACAGCCAGGTCTCTGAGGGGTAGGAGATCCAGGTCTTCGCTATCGAAGTGGAACACAGACTCTCGTAGCCCAGACTGCATTGTATCAGAAGACTGCGGTAACAGACATAATAGTAGATCACTGCTGTCAGTGCCCAGAGGTCACAACTACATCATCATTAGAACTTAGTGACTTCATCACTCATTTAATAATGCCAAATACTTCATTTGAAACTTTCACACAGCTATCAATGAATAAAAATCAGAAACAGAGAAGCAGCTCTGTAACTACTGCAGCTTCGGAAAAAATTAAGAGGCCACAGCCAAGTGTTCCATTTCTAAATGTATGTTTATGTGCCTGTGTAAAATAGGAAAAAAAGTATAACTCCAGTCTGGCTTCTCCCTGCTTCTCATTGATAAAGGGCTTCTTTCTTGCTTTATGGGTCTTCAGTCCTGCTTCTAGGTGCCTGATACAAACTGTCATAGCAGTGCAATTCACGCCATGTGATGTTTCCCTTTATTATATGGTTACTGTCAGTATCTCCTGCTTCACCTTGTTCTTGTGTACTGCTACTGTATCTCAGAAACACTGAACCTGGAAGCGGCGTATCGCACAATGTAGCCTTCAGCCAGCAGAACCACGATTAAACTAGGGTTTAAAAATGCAAACTTGTCAAAAATACAGAGTAGTTTCTTAATTTTTTCCAGAGCTGTATATTGTATATCGTGTATCAGCCAGGAAGTTAACCTCTCTTTCCTGGTGGCTCTGGATACTGCCTGGAGTGCAGAAGTAGGTTACGTTCTGAGTGGCAGATCTGCTGTACAGTCTTAAGAAGCGGAGCTGCACCACACTTGCTCCTGGGTACTCGAACTGTCAGTAGGAGAACACATTAAGAGGACAGTTTTAAAGCAGGACTCAAAGTGAAGAACCAGAAGAGAAGTGGCCAAATTAGGCGTTCACCTCAAACACTTTTCTGTCGTTGCAAAAAGCAAAATGCTAACTTCACGTATGACGTGTGGGATCCTTCAAATTCTCATGACCCATTTTCTGCTTTCACCTTTGAACTGATGCTCTTCCGGCTGCCATGTGCCCTTCTTTATACAGAATAAGAGGGGAATAAGGGGAATTATGACATTAACCTGAGCCCTGCGGGCAGAAAGGCAGGTCTTCGCTCCTGCAGTGAAGTTGCAGTAAACTGTAAAGGCATCAGCAGGACTGCCTTGGTTAGGATCAATGTAATAGAACCCTGAAACATCAAAACAAGAAGTCAATCACACTAAATGCCATAATTTACTGTCGCGTCCACCCTTCAAAGAAGAACGTGCATGCTCCATTGTGCTGCCTCTCTGCCTTTGCGGAGGGCATTTCTGGGGTGAACAGCTACTGCAATCATTTGTAATGGACATGGAAGATATGGCTGTGACCGTTGTTGAGGTAAGGATGACAGAGCCACAGCTCCAAGCAGGTGGTAGCCGGGTGCTCCCATGTGCCATCTGGTGGCTGCCGCAGTAACTGCAGGTCCCGGTGTAAGGCGTTCAGGGACATTTGGATTGTTGGATAATTGAGGCTGTCTGATATATATGCAATATCCTTGATGGAACAAAAAATAAATATTGACAAAAGATGAAAAAAGAAAGAGGATCAACAGTGTGTTTGGTTAGATAGTACACTGGTTCCAGATATATACTATTATGCAATATAGTGCATTAGCAAATCCTTTTATACAATCTAGGAATTATAATGGAGAATTATGCTGTGCATTTCAATACTAAAGTAAAACAACCAGCACGATCTGTTTTAGAGACTGTATTAAATCAAAGTCTTTATACAATAATACATTTTATGAAATAATATCCTCTCATCTGTATAAAATGCTGAAAACACACAAGAATGTACAGTATAATGTCATAGTATGTGTCTTTGCCATCAGTTGTGTGAGTGTCAGACTCAGGAAGCCTCCTGGCGGGCCGCCCGCTCCAGGTGGGCCCTGAAACACAGCACAGTTTCTTTTGGTTTATCTGTGTGCAGCAGCTGTATCATGCGGCTGATGGGGTTGGAGAATTACTGTGGGTTACAGCAGCCAAAAGACCATTGGCTAAAGAAGTTGACCAATGATGTTTGGGTGATTTTATGCAAATCAGGAGACTCGCATACAGGAGGTCCTCTCGCCCCGGCTGGTCCCAGGCGACCGCTGAGTCCCTTCAGCCCCTGAGGATAAATCATAGGAATAACTGACTTTACACATTTCTAATCTTAGGCTTAAAATGTTTCACTATTCTGCTTCTATCCTATGGGAGGGAGAGAGTGATTTTATGAGCCACCAGACATGATCTGCTTCAGATGCATTTTTTTTCAGGGAATGTAAGAAAACAGCCATTTTCAGCAGAAATGAAAGCTTCAGATTCCGACACTATGGAAGGACAGCATATATCCCCTAAGCCTTGTGACTGAAAACCTTCCCCCATTACATCTCACAAGCATCTTCTCACTACATACAATCCCATCACACTGAAGGTAGTCCTGCTCTGATAAATGGGGTCTCTGTGGTAACCTCCCCACAATCACCACTCTCCTGTGTTTGTTTTTTATACAGAAGCTGATATATCTGTGAAGTATTTGAGATGTTATGCTGTATCCACACAGGGTCTGTCAAGTCTTAATGAAGTAGAAAATGAATGCAATTCTAATAAATTTCCCATTTTACATACCTTTTGGCCAAATAATCCCTGTGGAAAGAAGTTAGTTTGAATATCATTTTAAACAAACAAATATTTTGTTAGTTTAATCCCAAATTCTAGAATGACAAGCTGCTCTAAAATGAATTATTACCATTATTATCTGTATTACTACATACACTTGAACGTTCTGCAATGATTTCTTAATACAACTGAGTATAGAACTGCTATCCTTAGAGCTGAAAAGAGACTAGCATCTTAAACATGCAGATAAATGACTCATTTCTGTATTATCTCACTTTATTTTTTTTGCCCTGGATAATATGAGCTTAGCATTAGCATGCATGCTAATGCTAGTGTGCAGTCTTGGAAAAGGGCAAAAATAATAGTGACTTACAGGAAGTCCAGGCAGGCCAAGTGCTCCCCTTGGGCCAGTGGGACCAATATCACCCTGGAGGTAGCAGCACAAGCATAAGCAGACATGCATGTAGGTACAGACGCAAATACATACGACACTACAGCTAAAGAACATCACCGTCCTTGAGCTTTTTAATGGGCAGGAAACATTTTACATGTGAATATGATAACATCCTCAGGGATAAAGATTAAGATTAGTGAAATAAAGAGGTTAACATGTGATATAGATGTCATATGTATCAATTCTGATATTGGCAGAAAGTGCACAAGTAAGACTCAGTAACCTTAAGAATAAGACTTATATTGTCAATGCTGGCGAGGAGTATACTACAGCGTATGACCTAATTAGCTGTTTGTTTTTTTTAAGGTAGAATTACCTGTTCACCTTTTAATCCATCTTCACCTGCCTTCCCCAAGTTACCTGGACTCCCCTGAAACACATGGTGTACCTTAATACCTGAGCAATCTCAGTGCTGCATCATTTACGCACAGCAGAAAAGACTGAAACGTTCCATCCGAGCACAAGGTATACTTTGCAGTCTGTCAGATCCCAGCTTTCTCTGGGAAGTGGCTATGCCGCACAAAGCCTCAGGGAGGCGCTCATGGGAGCACCTTTAATCCTGTAGTCCCAGGCTGTCCGGGGGGTCCATTTGGCCCTTGGAGCCCCTGATAATTAAAGGGCATTCAGTTACCGAAAACACTGCAAACTGAAATGTGAGCATCGGCATCGTTCACTGCAAGCACACGGCGTCTCTCACGGGCGGCCATCTTTTCATGGCGTACCTCTGGGCCTTTGTCACCTGTCTGTCCCTTTTGTCCTCGTGACCCTGGCATGCCCTGGGAAAGGGGGGGACAACAACAGTGTAGCTATTGAACTCACATTCCTCAAATTCATTTTTAACAAGAAACCTTAAAGATCATATTGGTCAGATAGTTCTTATTCACATAAACAAAGCAGAAAACAGTAAATGTAAGCATGTAAACAATAAAGTGATGTACTTCATTCTACATTTGGCAATATCCACATATGCTAATAATATACACCAGTTTAATAATCACCAGTATTGGCAGTTTTTGAATGTGGACATTTTCATTTGTAAATGATGTTTCCTTAACTTGGTTTTCTTATCAGAGAGGTTGAAAAAATAATTTACTATATTGTGGTTGATTAAGTTCTATCATGCAGAGAGACTTCAGCGGGATCTGGATTTAATTAGCGACTGGGCCGATACTTGGCAGATGAAATTTAACATAGATAA
>JAABNY020000039.1:16078977-16090259 GCA_015164015.2 Brevimyrus niger
TTAAATGGGTCATAAAAAATATCAATAATTATCAATATCGACCGATATGAAACACTCATATCGTGATACAGTTTTCATCCATATCGCCCAGCCCTAGTTCAGACTATACAAGTGTGCTGAAAGCGGATGTGTCTAACTAAGAGTCAGGGCATTACCTTCTCATGTGAAAATGTGATCATTAAACGGACGGCGGTAAAACAGAGAGAGAATAGAAAGGATACATTCACTCAAAGACAGACTGGGGAACCTTAAAAGAGACAAAAGCGAATACAGGAAACAGAGACAGGGTGCGATGAGACACACTCTTAACACTTTTTTTTGGTTTGGCAGCTTATAAAACTTCAAAACAGATCAACATAACTCCAAAACACTAATGAGCCATTACTTTAGTCTCTCTTCCACCTACATAACATTTCCGTTCCATGCTTTTTTGAAACCAGTGGAAACACGGGCAAGTTCTCAAAAGGCACCAATTAAGAACCAGCCCAGCACTGGCTCCATTTGGAAACGTGCCATATCCTTGCATCATTGGGTGAGTCTGTGATGTCTTCTTTTAAGATTGTTGCCACATTGTAGTTGTGCAGTTGTGATATTTAAATTCTGCGACTGCATTTTCATTTCATTGTAATATGAAATGTTCCAACACAGCGGGGGGCTCTTTTTATGCTTCTGGTTTCTTTTTATTTGGACCCTCATCCACTGTGCACCGTCTTACTTCCACCATGAACACGAACATAAGAAATTAACAAACGAGAGGCGGCCATTCAGCCCATCAAGCTCGTTTGGGAAGAACTTAACTAATAGCTCAGAGTTGTTAAAATCTTATCTAGCTCTGATTTAAAGGAACCTAGGGTTTTAGCTTTCACTACACTAGCAGGAAGACTATTTCATACTCTAACTACATGCTGGGTAAAGAAGTGCTTCCTCAAATTTGTTTTAAAATGTTCTTCCACTCATTTCCACTTACCGCCACGAGTTCTAGTATTTAAACTAATACCGAAATACACATTTGGCTGAACAACATCCAGACCCATTAAAATCTTATACTATATTACCAAGTAATGGAGAAGGTATATATTAATGAGATGACAATAAAGTTGACTTTGACTATTATGTATCCAACAATAGTCTGTTATGTATTCTGTCCCACACAGTAGGATAATTTACAGTTAATGTACTCAACCATCCACCAGGTGAATCACAAAACTTAATCGCTTGACGATTTCCCAGAAAACACAAGCCTGCCAAGCGATGTCAAAATATGCTGGTAATCACATTTTCATCTCTTTGTGTGCTCTGTAAGTGAACTGAGAGAAGAGCTTCAGCAAGAGCCAAGACCCTGTCATCAGAATCGAGGGAGAGAAAAATGGGAGAGAAAACACACTGTTAAAATAGGGAGGAGGGAGTAACAGAGGGAATCATACCCAGCTTTAAATAGTACAACACATCACAGTCACAGGAGATATATAGTTTACATTCATACATTCATTCACATTCATTCAGTCATAAAGTTTAACAAAATGCATTTTATGATTATAGTACTGTACATAAATGTCATTGCTTATTAAGTAAAAATAATCAATGTTGTTTCAGTGCACTGTATAATTTTGATCAAGAAATTTGTGCAGTCAGGGGTCAACCAAGTACAGGTGATAAAATAAATGATAATATCAACAAAAAGGGGGAACTAAAGGGGAACATGATTCAGGTATATAAGATTCTAATGGGTCTGGATGCTGTTCAATCTGTAGACCATCTGTATAACTGAAAAGTAACTATTAAAAAGGCTTTAAATGGTACGTTGGATGTTGGATAGTTAGCCTGGGAACTGCAGAAACATATGGAGGACATCTGTATGGAAAAGTTTTAAAAGACTAATGTAACACTGCTAGAAGTCTTCCTAAAATGTCCAAAAGTCCAAATAACTCACAATAAGCATCATTTACCTTACTGTGCACAACATCTCAGCTATTTGTTGTGCACATCTTGAAATCTTGTGACCAATGCAGGTTGTCTATACCCCACTAGAGGGTACAACAGCAGTATACAGGGTGTTGGCAGAAATGTGTCAGATTACACAAGAAGTTAGGATTAATAATGATGATGATAACAAAGGCATCGTTTCTGTATTTAACTAGCATCTCTTCTGAAAACCTATTCTATGAATTTGTTGAGTAAAGTCATGGCATCTTCGCTTTGAGATGTTCTCCAAAGGAATATAAAGCAACTTAGACTAAATACCTCTTATTTGTACCATTTTTGTTACTGAATACAGCAGCTCATCATGACATCAGGTGATAAATCATAACAGTTCATTTACTGAATTACTTGAGAGATCCTGGGTCACGATTCACATATGTAAGACAGCACTGAGGTCACAAATACCCCAGCTGTACATGCCTTATTAACTTATTGTTGATTAAGTATGATTAAAATCGGATTTGTAGTGCTTAAATTGTCCTCCTTTGAAAAGTGTTTTTGTGTAACTGTATCTCCATTATCTACGTTTTGACTGCATCAAAAATAATTCCCAAATGAACATGCAAATGAAATACATTATTAAAGTACAATAGGGTGAAACAGGCTGGCTATTGCACATATTTTAATTAACTCAAAGATTATTTAGTAAATGGTTTTTGAGTGGAATTTTATGCAAAACAACAATGGATATTATTTCAACTGGACAATTTGACTTGGAAGCAAACGCTGTAAAAAGGTTAAAGGATGACTTTACTCTTTTGGATTATGTCCTCTCTATAGCCAAAATCAAGAGCAATGACACAATGTTTTATTTTGAAAAACCTTAACTCATCATGTTGAGATATCATTAATTTACAGTTAACCAGGCTCTTTTTGTAAAGGAACAAAATCAACAAAACAAGAAAAGCATCCGTGAGTATTTCTCTAACCGTAAATTTGATTTTTAAACACATATCAATTTTGTGCACAGTAATCAATGACAATCTCATATATGAACCCAAATGATCATCACTGGAATGTACAGAATATTATAGAGCTCTTGCAATATAATGACACATAGACGCTGCCAGTACATGTGAAAACATAAAGTTCCAGGAGCAAGAACACACTCTATCAAGCCCCTGATCGATGGCAAATAACATACAGTAGGACTTTGAGACTTAACACTGAAATGCAGTAAGAATGGGTTGGACAGAGGTTCAGAAAGTACAAATCCAGTCCAAGATTTTGTCTCAGCCAACCAGCTGAGTATAAAGAGTCACATTCACAGAGTAACTCAACTGATAGGTTGAAACAAAATCTTGGGCTGGATTCATACATTCTGGACCGTAACTTTCCACCGCTGGGCCGGGTGCTTAGAAGGGCTACGATGCTCACAGCTCATAGCAGTCAAAGTTCCTCATGCTCACTCAACCTAGAGTATCTTTATCAGAATTCTGTTGCGTAGGAGTTACACAGTAAGTGTGCAAGGTTCTGTTTCTCTGTGCAGTTCCAGTGATCTTACTGAATCTGAGTTAAACAAAGACAAGGGGTGCTAACACATTTTAACAAGTACTAAATAAAGAAGAACTAGTATAGACTGATCTTATTGCTTTTGCATTCTGAAATAAGCTAGTGAAACAAGCTTACTCAAAATACATAAAACACTCACAAAAAATAATAGTATATGGTTATTATGTACCATATCATGTAACATTGGCTGACTTTCGTTTTAGAAGTTATTATTTTGACATACAAGTGTTTTCCTTCACTTTTAATGTTGCTTCCACACAACTGGTGCTTTCACTCTTTATTTGGACCCTCATCCGCTATATGCGCCATCTACGCCCTGCCTTATTGCTGAGTAATTGAGAAGGGACATTTTAATAGATGCTTTTTTATAATCGAATAATCGAGTTCAGTCAGTACTCAGGACAGCTCAACAAAACATTTAATTATTTACAACAAGCTGTAAATAACTGTATTTCATCCATGCATCCATCCATCCATTCATCAACTTGTCATCTACTCAGGGGATGAGAGGAATACAAAGGAAGGTGCCTTTAGTTAGTCAAATTCTGTATAACATCGGCATCACGAGGAGGGTGGTTAAACTGAAGAGCAGTTAAAATTAAGCCTGAAGCATAAAAACACATTTTGATATAGGCTACATATTAATTCATAATTTTGAAGCCTGACAGGAAAATTTGCGGAATCACGACCGACATAATTAAATAGGCTAAACGGATTCTTCCGGGAAAAGGCGTATAAAAGGCACTATGTACATTTTATGCCAGCAAACGAATTTTACAGAATCTTTTAAAATGTTAATTAGCTACTTCTTTTCTGTGCAAAGACTAGGCCTAATTAGTGTTCAACAGACATTTGTTCAAAGTACATTAAATTAAGCAACTTGCTGCAACTGCTTGGCATGCAATAATAATATTTACTATATTTATATCAGGCTTAAAATATAGAACTTTAAATTAATACTGTATCTGCTTCAGAGCGCATGCGTCAATAATATTACTGTATCAATATTAATATTAGTGTATTAAAGTAATTTTCACGGTACACTTGACGACTTAAATACGGAAAACCAGTAGCAGACTTACAGTAGACGATCACCTGTATGAACCACATTCAATTGGAAATCGTTTAATTCTACAAAGTCTTACCTGTGACGGGCATCCCCGACCCCATCTCAGCGGAATCCCCCCGACCGGCATCAGCAGAAACGCCGACTGCAGCGAGCATCGTGGTCAAAAATATCCACGCTGCCGGGACACGCATATCTGTCTTATCATTAAGAAAAACAGCGGAAATTTCTTTTTTAAGGTGACACTTTTCTTAACAACGTCTTTATAGTGCTTATAATAATACGATATTCATTTTTTGCAGATCGCATAAAGTAAACAGATTTCCCCGTTGTTGTGTGACCCTTTATGTGCTGCCAGACTTTTGGCTATGTTCCTACCCGCAGCTCACACATGGGACCACTATAGGTAAACTCCGCCCACACCCTTCCTCCAGACAGATGGAGAGAAATATATACTATCTCATCGCAATACATTAGGCTCCACGGCTAATGCAAGAAGCATGGCGACTTCACTTACAATAGGCCATTTTGAATAGCACAATATAGAATAGGCTATTATAAATACTAATTCATAATATACGGTGGTACCATGGAACACAAACTTAATTCGTTCCAGAAGTCAAGTCGAGTTGCGATTTGGTTGAAGATCCCCATAAGAAATAAGGTAAATGAATTTCCAGGCCCTCAAATGATTGTCTATTTAAACTTATCTACCTACCTTACTCATGGTAAAAAGCTTTGAGAATCAATGTAAAACTAACTCACGTGAAAAAGCAGACAGACCAAAAAGCAATAATGAAATAAATGACAATCCTATACTCCGAAGCGAGAGCAGACACACAGGTACAAGTATAAGGTCTAGCCACTCTCACTACATTCGTCTTTGTTTTCCTGCTATCACTATAACTTTCTTAAGGGCCATAATTGCTGTATCACTAAATGTACTGCAGATAAAGCACAAACACAGTTTTCGTGCGTCGAACTCGGTCGAGATGTACTGTGAGACAGAGCGATTCATAGGCATCAGCTATGCCAGTAGCCTTTGTTTCTGCCCATCAGAGACGCGTCTCGATTCGTACAAGTTTTAGCAGAAACGGTCGAGTTCCCAGATTTAGGTCGAGGTACAAGTCGAAAAAAAATCAACAGACCCGTTCCAAGACTGAGTTGGTCAATTTACAGTAAAAGACGTTCCAGTTCCAAAGTTCCACTGTATAAGAATAATAACCATGAGAGAAACATATAAGTAAAACAGTGATCCTACAGTATATCAGGGCATGTTAATGGGGCCTGATATCTTACGTTCATTTCTATTATACTGATTATTTTTTTTGTGTTCACGTTACTGCTTTGGTAATTACAGTACATGCGCACACGCCATACCCTGTGAAGCGAGCTTTGTAAGTCTTTTTGAAAGCCCCTTCCCATGTATGCTCACGCTGGAAATGTCTCTTGTTTTGTGTATTGCGTCGTATTTCTTCAGTGTCTGCAAAGTAATGTAGCATATAATGTGTTTATAAAATGCAATTCTGAAATTATTTTATGAAAGAACAACAGAAGTGGTAGAGAAGTTGGTTACAATTAAGAGCAAGAGTAGTAATCAGACGAGATTTTTTTCCTAACGTTTTATTTTAGTTCAAGGACTTTGCTTCATACAAAATGTAACTGTAGAAACAACTGCAGAATTCAAAGTCTGGCTAATAAACATAAAACAGGCAGCAAACGACTCAATCCCATGACCCACTTGAGGTCAGTTCCATCTCTTACATTGTGGAACGTTAATATCGCCCAACACTGTTTTATAATATAAAGTGTTTTTTCTTATTCACAAACCCCCTTTATTTATATCAAAGGTCATTAAAAATGAATGACAAAAGAAATACATTGTATCAAAAAAGTACGAAGTTAAACAATGTTTTTGCTCACATGCACATACGTGGTTCACATGCAGACTACTTTTTTAAGTACAGCCACACCTCAACAGGAATTATCTTGCACAAACAATAGAGGAGGTAATTCATATTTGGCAACCAACAGTGATCAAATTGTGAAAGATTTTCCTCCTTAATTAAAAAGAAGAAACATAGCATATTTGTCGAACAGATGAAGGAAATGTACCATTAAGAGGAGGCCACTGACGATGTCCACATCCCCCCCAAACCCTTTCCAAACCATGGTGACGTATGGGGTCAAGGGTGTCCAGCAGGAAAATGATGACGTTACAGAGATGTCAAGGTCCATTTTTTGTTGTACAGAAAAACAAACCTTGACAAAATTTGATGTCGAAGTCTACACACAAGTGTAAAACTATCAGTCACCTGATGGTTGGTAAACCTAGTGGGTTACAGGAAAAATGAACGAGTCATTTACTTTTTCCATAATGTGATGTGTTTTTTGTTTTGTTTTGGTGTAGTCAAAGTGAGTAAATCTCAAGCATGCATTTTTCAGATATATCAACTTGCAGAAATTCTGTTCAAATATCCGTTTTTTCCCCTAAATCATTGTGCCTTTATGCATTTTTTATTTTATACTTTTTATATAAAAAAAGGATTTGGTCACAATCATGCTGAAGCCTGAATCTGAAGATCCCAGCACGTAAAGCTACGGTACGGATGAAGAATTTTTTTTCTCGAAGTGTCTTCTTGTTGCATAGTCCTGCTTTCGTAATGATCCTGGCGTCCACAGAGCCCTGACAGATTGTGGTCATGGTAACAGCATCTGGCTCCAACACCTTTCCCTTGACATCCAGTTGATGTGTGAAAGAGTTGGAGCCGTTGGGTACAGCACAGTAAAGACAACTCAGTTCTGCTACAGGTGTAGGGAGGACTCTGCGATGGTGCCCCTGTCCTTCTCCGGAGCGTTGCGTGGAAATGACACTGGATGGCAATCTAGAGCCCCTGAAAGTCTCCTTGTATTTACTACACCTAAATACTACTGACTTAATGACTGACTTAGGTACAGTCAGCAATACATAAGGTAATATAATCAATATATACACAATTTCATATTAAAGCGAGTTTTTAAAAAAAAAAACAGTGCTGTTCACATGACATTAATTTATCACTGTGTATGAATATTCTTAGAAATGGACCAGTGTGTTTAAAATGTCCCATTGGAAGAATTTCATATGTAGCAGGCAAAGAGAAACTGGGCCTGGTTCGGAAAGCAAGAAATATCACCAGCAGGAATGACGGCGTCTTCTACTGGGACGCAGAGGGACCCAGTGGGCGGGCAGCACTGCCTCAGCAGGGCGTTACACTGTCACCAGACCTCTGTATCCTCTTCTTATAAAGCACTGCAATCTTAATGACTTCAGATCCTATTTTCCTTGTTCATTCTTAAAGTGTAACATTGAAATAAATAGCAATAGCTAGCAATGTTTTCTCCAAGTACCCTTAAGAGAAAACGAAATAAGCATCATTACTATACGTGTTCATAACCTTTCACAACCAAGTTAAAGACTCAAACATGCAATTGTGATACTTTGGTTACATAGTTCCTGTTGGACTGATATACAACTAATGCAGTTTTCATATTTGTTTTATATTCATGTAAATATCTTTATACTAGGTTCCCATATTTCTGTTCAGCATTAATAAAAACAAATAAAAATAAAACCGTAAAAAAATCCCCTTTCCACCTAAACATCCATTTTGTAAACTCTAGATTACAATCATGAGACAGTTCGCGTCCAGCATCAAGGACCTGATGTTCTCTAAGAGGCCCCCAGCACACGCCCCTCATTTCAGTTAAACCACTCCCTCCCTCAAGTGTTGATGCAGTGAAAAAAAGGTTGAGGTTGCATCATTACTACAAGATATTTAAAAGGTTAGGCACTTGGTAATTAACAACAGGAGCAGTACGTAGGAAACATTAGACCTGACATGATAGTGAACCATAAGCCGTTTACATAAAACATAGTTCATCTTTACAGTTTACAAAAACACACATAATGAATAGATAAAAGTCCTATCCTAGCTTATTAAAAGACAAATTACGTTTAACTCTTTTCTTTGTCAGGATAAAAGTAACGGTGATTTGGGCATTAATGTAAAACAGCAGCAAATGAAGAATAAACTCAGAATATAGTCTGTAGCAAATATGCTTCTAAGAAGGACCAAATAGCTCTTCCATATAAACAGTGGTAGTGATACTCTAAAGCAGAGATGAACACGGGACCCGACTCAGAGCATTTTCCGCGTTCCCTGTACCATGAGTCTCCCCTAGAAATGTCCCCGGTGACACCCTGGGTTACATGAAGGACACTGGACTGACTGCATTCCTTCCCAGGGTCACTGTCTTACACTGCCAGGCCATGTCCATCCACACAGGAGGGCTGTGACCCCAGACCAGGGCACCGCAGAGGTGCACGGGCCTCTGGTTTCTGATCGACCGGAAGAGAACATTTTTGCATCACCCCCTCCCCCCATCTTCTGCCATACTCCTCCAGGATGGGGAACGAGGAGAAATGTCAGACCCACTGTCCCTTGTGTTTTCGTGTCACCAAATGCCACCTGCCATTAGTGCAATAAGAGCCAACAAACCCCCAAACACGACATTATTTTTAATCGCTTTCAGATATGGAAGGCCATTTTCGCTCCTTTTTTTATTCTAAAAGCCGATGCTTTTTCTGGATGCTTGCCCCCCGCCTTTTGTTACAAGGATGCATATACACATACACACACACCAGGAGTGTAAACTACCGCCCTCGCAAAAGATGATAAAACTCATCACGCTTCCCACTTTCGAAAAACCCCGGTCTGTGAGAAGCTGGCGTCCCCTCGTGTTGAAACCATGCTAGCACCAGTCGTCCTCTTTGCCCTTGTGGTGGTACCTGGGGCCCCTGGCCCTGGGGCCGCCCACCAGGGTGCAGTGGTACCCGTTGGGGACCCCGCGACTTTGCGCAGGTGGTGGAGGAATGGCCACTACGTGGGGGGTGGCAGTCAATGAGGGGGGGGCAGCGAAGGAGCCCGCTGAGCCCTGGGGAGCAGCCTGCTCCACCAGGGGGCTGCCCTGCATCCCGCTCTGTACCTGCGGGTCACTGTGAGCCAAGTAGGGCTCGGATCCAATGCGGGAGACGGGTGGCGGCGAGTCCAACTGCAGCAGGGCCACGTGCTCCGACAGCCCGCGGGTCAGCCCGCCCAGGCACAATGAGGGCGGTCCGGCCTGGGCGGCAGCGAATGGCACAGGGGAGGAGTTGGCAGTCCGATAGGTCACACCGGGACGGGGGGTGAGGGGGGTCTGGGGAAGCTGTCTGCGCCCCCGGGGAGTGCTAGCCCCCGACGTCAACATCAGCGGGCTGCCTTTAGCTGAACCACTGCCCTACACGAAAATTGGAACAAAGCAAAATGAAAACAATAAAAACGATGAAGACAACAAGATGGAGGGGGGGGGGTGCAGGACAGGGGGGTGAGAAATGGACATATACATGAGAAGGGCTCAACGCAGATGAGAGAGATACAAGATGAGAGAGCGACAGGATGAAAGAGAGAGAAGATGAGAGAGAGACGGGATGAGAGAGATACAGGATGAGAGAGATACAGGATGAGAGAGATACAGGATGAGAGGGGGGGACCGGGTGGTGCGGGGCGACGCGGAGATGGGCGTCAGCACGGGGAAATAAAAATGGGAAAGCAGACGGGCGAGATGAAGAAGAGGGTGGAGACAAAGGTGAAAAGCCATGAGTTCCAGGTGCCTTGAACACCAAGGGCAGAGCAAAGAGAGAGAAAGAGTCTGACGCACCACCAGAGAAACGGCATCTGGGCTGAACTTAAAGGAGAACAAGGCACGGTGGCATCTTTTCATACACAGGAAATGTATTCTTGTCTTTCCTTTTTGCATTCGTCCTCAGTCATACCTTATTTCTATGATGTTTATACATTTAATAGTTTTCCTTCCGAGAAACATGCTGCACCTTAAAGCTAGTCCTCATGACAAACCCTCCCTATGTTGTCCTAAACAGGTCTGGTAAGGTGTCCTGGCCACCTAACCCTAACCCTGATCGTAAGCCGTCCCCTTGCTGTTCCCCTACAGTCCACCTGCCACCCCCCTACCGCCCCCCTGCCATCCCCCCGCGTCAGCCCACCACCAAGGTGTACTCGCCACGCTACTCGCTGTCCGAGGACCCAGACAGCCCACCCAGCCTGCCGCCCCGGGAGCCCGTGAAAACGCCGGACGTCTTCTCCAACTCCCCCCTCAACCTGCAGCCGCCCCCCCAGGGCCGCAAGAGCGAACTGAGCCAGACTTTCTTCCCGTCGTCTCCGTTCTGCGGCGGCCCTCCGCAGACGCCCTCCCCGCTCGGGCCCCGCAAGCACCTGCCCTCGCCGCCCCTCATCCTGCAGGACGGCGAGCCCCCGGGCGGAGCCGCGGGCCCCCCCGTCCCCCCCAGGCAGAGCACCTCCCAGGCCATTCCCAAGCTGCCCCCCAAGACCTATAAGAGGGAGTCCGGGCATCCGTCGCTGCATCGAGACGGACTCCCCCTTTTGGAGAATGCCAACCCCTCCTGACTGCGGCGGGAGCTTGTGGGGGGCACTGTGGGCTGGGCGTTTTAACACTAAAGTACGGAAGCTCCAAAAAGCAGACAGAGTAATGGGAAGGAGGCGAGATTGGCGGAGCCCTGCGCGTCTCAGAGATGCCCCCCCCCCCCCCCCCCCCCCCCCCCCGCCCCCCCCGCGCCCCCCCCCGCGCCGCGGCCCCGTCGCCGCGGCGGTGCCACTCCCCCCTCCCT
>JAABNY020000039.1:16091971-16118547 GCA_015164015.2 Brevimyrus niger
CTACCGCCCCCCCGCCATCCCCCCGCCCCCCCCCCTACCGCCCCCCTGCCATCCCCCCGCCACCCCCCCCGCAGTCTCCTTGTCCCCTACCACCTGCCGCCCCCCTGCCGTCCCCCTAGCACCCCCCTGCCGCCCCACACACCTGCCTGTTGGCGGCCGAACCCTGGGCCTCGTTGGGCGACACCGAGCGGCTGGCGCCTGCTGACTTGGCGTGGCAGTGCTCACGGCTGCCGTAGCGGTCACATGAGTAGTACCGCTGCTTCTCCGAGGACGCGGAGTGGTGCTTCCTCTCATGAGAGCGGCCGCGGTCATGGGCTCGATCCCGGGACAATGGTGTGGCCGGTAGCTCTCCAGGAGTACCTGTACAAAAGGGTTAACAGGGCAAACTGGCATCACTAACCCTTAGGTTTGTTCTAAGATTATTATTCTGTGAAAAGTCAAAAAAGACCTCTCTATTATAATTCATAATTGTAGGCCAAAATACTGCATATGCACCCATAATCCAGTCTGGTTCCTTCTGGGATAGTTTAGGCTCCCAGCAGCTGTCTTTTGGGGCTCCCAGTCTAACACACATTGACATTCTGGCCTCTGGTGTCTTCCCGCAGACAGCAGTCGAAAACCTGTCCACATTTTTTTCCCCTCCTAAATTCTTCGCTCTGCCTTCACCGTTGCCCCACTGAGACGTGGTTGTAAATCAGAGGGTTACCGGGTCTGCATGCCAGTCCGGCCCTTTTATCTCCGTAATGGGGGCCAGCTGCAGGCTGCCACACTCACACTTAGTGCCCAAATGCCGCCAGGCAACAAGCACTGATCTCCCTCACAGATGAGCCCTGAGAGTCAAAAACCAGACATTCCACTGAGGTTCGGCCTGCATTACTCATACTGTTGTCATGCATCTGATCTCATCACCAATTAGTTTACTAGTAGTAAATAGTAGTACTGTATGAGACTCTGAGAAATTGGTTTGCTTTAGTTCTGTATTACAAGAACCAGAGTTTTAGCATGTGGCTCTGCAGGTTAGAACTCTGTACCCATAACCAGAAGGGTCTTGATTCAAATCCCAGGTCTGGCAGAGTGATTTCACTGTCAGACCTTTAACTCCCAATTGCTCCAGGAACTGCCTGACCCAGCTCTCCCAGCTCCATGCTGCTTTGGTCAAAACCACAAGCAGAATGCAAATCAACCACCAGTTATTGCCTATTACAGAATGGCTATGAACACACCAGCCCACTACAGCCACCCAAAGATTAATCCTAAAAGAATAAGTGCACTAGTAGGTGTAGAGTAGCTAAGTGTTGTGATAACTGCAATTATCAAAAACCAAGGGGACATAAATGACAGGAAAGCAGGCCGTTTATCAGCAAAGGAGCTGCTCCCTCTCTACCAGCCTAAAACACCTTCCTGAAAAAGCAGATGACATGGTGAAGGACTTCTGGGAGTAACCGTGCTGCACAAAAGGGCTCCACCAGGTGGACAGAGTTACAGGGATCTTGGGTGGGAGGGGGGGGGGCAGCAGTGTTACTAATCAGGCCGCAGACGATGCACGCAAAGCCCTTGTGGGAATTTCACTTCACACAAAAATGTTCTGAGGGCAGAATGAAAAATGATTGGTTCAGAGAGATAACCAATCAGACTGTAAAGTCTGAAGCCTTTCGTAGGCGAGATGTGAGATGGACCATCTGGAGGGGACATGGGTGTCACCGCGGTGATCCCCTCCTGTTTGGGAGAAAGGTTCAAGTCCCAGAGCCCGTGCACCTGAATCCAGCAGTAGCCAGGTTCAGATCAGGGCATTTTACTGTTGTGTTTATGTGATTGTGGAGGGTCAGGATGTTGTTCAGGATGTGATTACCAAAGCATCAGTTTAGTGCTAAAACTTTCATGCAAGGGCACATCTGAATCTGGAGTCAGAATGGCCCAGAAGACAGGGCTTCTGAAGCAGGGGCTATAAGCCAGGCTCCAGGCTCCAGGCTCACATAGACCCAGTGAGAAATGGATTAATTGGCTGTTGTTTTATGCAGCTGTTCCGTGTTGAATGACTCTGATCATGCAGAAAATCAAAACAGCTTGAAAAAGCAGACTCAGTATGTATGTGAACAGAAACTGTCTCTTCAATTATTATGTTTCTTTTTCATTCCGTTCTCAGTTGATTTATGTTAAGAACAACAACAGCAACACACATGGATAGATAGGTGATGAAGAGTAGCTGGGATGCCGACCTGCGGCGCTGCTCGGCTGCCGGCTGGGAGACCGGTCCAGCGACCTCTGCTTCCTCTCCTTCTCCCGCCGGTGGCGGCAGTGATGGTGGTGATGGTGGTGCGACCTTGTGGCTGCCGGCTGCTCATGGACACGCTCAAGCACACTGGCCTCCGGGGGGCGCTGTGGAGCCAACGTGGATATGGAGCGCTTCATGGGACTCCCATCCGGAACAGGCTGCCAGAACCAGGAGGTGGGTCAGAAGGCCGGCGATGGAAAAGAAACAGAACAAAAAGCAGTGTGCAGGAGATGCCCGACCTCGGAATGCATGCCTCTTCTTTTCTGTTTTTTCTCTTCCATTAATCCATCATGTGGGTAATATGTATGTGGTATAGCTTTTAACTGGCTTGGAAAAAGGTAGTTTAGCTTTTTTGGCACGGATGAACCTCAAACAAGTGTGGAAAGAACTTCTCTGTAACGTTTTTAAGGCAAGCGCTGCGGCAAGGTGAAGCGCTCATTAGCTCCCTCTAGTGCTGGAAGCTGATTCCTCTCAGCCACACAAAACCTTCCGCAATTCTCTCCACACACACCAGGAGTTACAAGTTTTTGCAAACCACAGGTTTCTACCACATTTACATGTATCTCATAAACTGCAGGAATTTATTCTTGTTAAGCACTGCAAAGTTAGGTGAACAGCTGTGAATAAATAAAACAAACAATAAACAAGTCAAACGAAAATTTCCTTTAGAAAATGGAAAGAGTATGTACTGTAACAGTGCAAGTCCAACATCCTAACTGGTTGCGTGGTGATAGCCAAATTCTAAGCTGACCTTTAACTTTAAATGCACTAGTTAACTGTTTCATCCCATAAAACAGAACAATATTTAATGTCCCTTGTGAAAGGAATGCGCTGAATTTTCCTTGAGGAGATTACTTCAATGAGTCAAAAATATGACATTTTCTTGCTAATGAAGGTTCTCAAATGGTGAACATACTGTAAATGTATTCATTAGCAAAGGATATTGAGTGTACAGACACTCCTCTACTTACGAACTTTCAACTTGCGAACTTTCAGACATACGAATGAAGACGACTGTTCACTGGGCTCCCGTTTCCCGTCAACGCCATCAATTTTTTTTTCTCTGCCCACCAACTCCATCTAGTACGACTTCTGGCCGCTATTCCCACCGCTCATTAGCGTAGCGTGCGTACTCCCAGCATCCTAGTTCTGTGTACTTGCATATTCCCTTAAAATGATGTTGAATAACGACTTACGAACATTTCAATTTACGAACGGCCGTTCGGAACATATCCCATTCGTAAGTAGAAGATCATCTGTATTTTTAGTAAATGTTAAGTGAGTAACGGACAAATGTAGAAAAGTTCACTGTGTGCAAAAACCTGGTACTGTAAGTAAAAGTAAAAAAAATAAATAATAAAAAAACACTGGCAGCTTTCCACAGCGTAGAGTTTACAAAAATGAGCCTCTTTAAAGCATCTAAGCTTCAAGAAAATGGCAAGTGGGCAAGAAGCTAACAGCTGCAGAAGCTGAGAAGGGAATTAAGGAAGCTCTGGCTACTAATCAGCACTTCCGGAGATGCTGCATTCGGGGGGGGGGGGGGGGGGTGTCTAACAACGTGTTTGTTATCACCAGCTGTGCTTATATACTATAATGCCTTGAATTTAAGGCTTGCAGGAGAGATGAAAGAAGCCTTTTCACCTCAACAAAAAGCTCTGCAAAGCTGGCTTTGTCTCCCGTCGTTGTTGTCAGCTAAATGCTAATCCTGTAACGGCCGGTCATGTTGAAAAGTGTGCGACAGAACCAATGTGCACCTCTAAAGCAGGATGTGCTCGCGGCAATACGCAATGCTATTAAACAATGCGATAAAAATGTATTGCAACAGCATTACTAGTTATACAAAGTTGGCAAAAAGTCCAGAAATGTTTTAGTTCAAGAGAGGCCCCATTTAAATAACAGATGCTAAAAGTGCAACATATTTTTAAACTTAACATTCAGCAGATAATGGATCCAACTCTCTCCCATTTTAAAAAGTAGAAACAGGCATTAATGTTATCTACTGCCACAGTAATTGGGAATTAAGCGAGATTCATCTGTCCCACTGCATTACAGCTGTGTACATTCCATCCTCTTTTTGAATTTCCCAATTCAGGCAAAAACCTCAAGCTTGAGGATGTACTTTACTACACAGGTGTAAGTGCAGTGCAAGAGAAAACTATCAATGTAAGATGTGTGTCCTGCCCAGGGGGGAATGAAACATTCAGTTATCTGACCCCTGTGGGCTGCTGAGTAAAAGAGGCTGTTTAGCGATTGTATAGAGAAATAAATGCTGCTCATATGAGGATACAGGCAGCTACAGGAGGCCTTTCCTCCATCAAAGGTGCAAATTTAAGCACTTTGGGATCGTTTCTGGTTTCTGGCCACCGTGGATAAGTGACACGTAGATGTGGTGGGTCAGCATGGAGAGAGAGAGCGAGAGAGAGAGTGAGATGGGCGAGAGACAGAGCTGTGGTACGTACTGAGAGGCACGTTCCCTGGGGGTATTGGGAATGGCTCCTCTGGCAGACAGCACACGATACGGGTGGACAAGACGCGAACAACAGCCATGGCGGGCGGGCAGCCAGGCGGGTAAGGGCACACATCGAACGGGACAGGGAGGAGGGGGGCACAGAAGGAGGTGACAGGAAAGAAAAAGAGCAGAGGAGATATAAGGAGGCAAGGAGGGCAGTAAAGGTGGGAGAAATGGCAGAGTAAAGACCAAATGAGGAAGAAGACAGAAGGAAAAGAGTAGAGAAAAAAAGACAGAATACGGAAAAGGAAAAAAAAAGAAGACAAGTGGCAATAAAGGAGAGTTTAAGGAGATGGGTGTGGAAAGGACAGGTGACAGAAGAGGGTGGAGTGGGAGAAGGTGGCCAGTTTGGTGCAGGTTAAACCATGAGCAGAGATGGAGAGGGGGGTCCATTGGGGAAAGGTATAACACAGACAAGGGTAGGGGGGAAAGGGGGTGGGGGGGCGAGACAGAGAGCAAAGCAAAACAAGACAGGAACAACATGGTTAAACATGAGTCAATCAGACGGTTGGTAAGAAAGAGGTGGACTGAGGGGAGCTGATAGCGGCAGGAGAAAGGAGGTCGAGTGACTGAATGGAGACAGGAGGAGGAAAGGGAACAGAAAGGAAGTCTAAGGGAGAACAGGGCAGTGCAGAATTCAAGGGAGATAAAGCTAAAGGAGGAGAGGAAAGTAACTGGAAATGGAAGCACAACATTATGGAGCCACGTGTTTGATACTGAATTTCTAAAATAAGCCTGAGTCATCAAGGCAAAGATCAAGCATATTTATCAACTGAGTTCTAAAAGCAAAATTAAATCCTATATGTCTTTCTAAGTATTTTCATTCAATTATCACTCACGTTTTAAGAACATCTGCAGACTTCTAAAAAAATTAAATGAACAAAAAGTTGTTTTTTTTAAATTCCCATCAGGACCTTTCAGCTGTTGTGTGGTTTCTGCAGCACGTAATAGGATATTACACACGTACTGTGTCGATCTGCATTTGTGAGACCAAAACAAGCTTCATCTCAGTGAGCCGAAATGGCCACTATCTGCACGGTTGTGGTTCCCGCCTGCAGGAGGGTGGGAACAGAGCCCTTCACGCACACGGGCATGCAGACAGGAAGGGGAAACGGACAGTGTTCCCTGGTACTTGTACTGCTTTCTTGTGTGGTACATGTTTCAATAGTTTATTAGGTATTTCAACAGCTAATAATAAAGCATTACTCTGAATTCACAATGAAAAGAGAAATCTTGTGTTTGTTTTTTCTTCTTATTTTTGTTTCTTGTTGTTCCTTTTAGTCTTGTGACACCGGTGCTCATCTGACCCCTCAACGGGCTTCTTTTTGTCACCAGAAGAACATTTCTGGACTTTGAGATCCCATCGTGGAAGGTGTGCATCGCAGGGAAGCGCCATACCACTAGAAGGAAGGGTCACCCCACTTATTGGTAGGTGCTGAAAACAAACGATCCAAGCCCAATGTGGGCTGAGCGGGGAGCTCTCTGGCATTTATTGGAAATGAAATAAGGGTCTGTATACAGACAACTAGATGTCTGTGACAGGTGTCAGCATTTTGGGCTGCACACAAAGAGAGTGTTGAGGAGCTTGGAACTTCCAGATCATTGTCTTGATCTTGGCTGCAGAAGATCTTTCAAAACAAGGTCTTATTAAAGAGAACAGAGGAAAGCCAGAGGGACGGACAATCCATCCCGATTCAATGACATTCATAACTGTGTCACTGTCTAAGAGTTTAAACTACACTTTACGTGATTCTTGCTCCATGGGCGGCCCTCCAGCAAGGTGTCACTCAATCAGCATGATCTTAAGCAGCCTTCATTTAAAGGACCAAAGTCAACTGGCCTGAAACCAGTCTGATGTTTTTGTAGCTATATTTATTACTCAAAAGCGCTGGAAAAGATAAATGTTGAAAAACTTCAGTTTCTGGCTGGCTTCCTTAAGTAGATCTGTCCTAATATAATGGCACAGATCTTCAGTTGGCCCACAGCAGCTTTCCTTTCTTCTTCTTCATACAGCCCACAGTATGGTAAGAGTAGTCTCTCAGTAGTAACAGTAGTCTCTCCAGTCTACCATGTACTGTAAAAACAGTACTCTACCAGTAGTAACAGTTGTCTCTCCAGTCTACCATGTAGTAACAGTATTCTCTCAGCAGTAACAGTATTCTCTCTAGTCTACCATGTAGTAACAGTAGTCTCTCAGAAGTAACAGCGCACAGTGTACTAACAGTACTGTTTCCAGCCCACAGTGTAGTTTCTGTAGCCCATCGTGTAGTAACAGGCCACAGTATAGTAACAGTAGTCTCTCCAGTTCACAGTGTAGTAACAGTAGTCTCTGTGGCCTACAGTATAGTAACAGTAATCTCTCCAGGCCTCAGTGTAGTGACTGATGTCTCTCCAGTCTATAGTGTAGTAACAATAGACTCTCTAACCCACAATATAGTATCAGTAACCTCTCTAGCCCACAGTGTAGTATCTGTAATCTTTTCAGTCCATAGTGTAGTAACAGTAGACTCTCAGTACAGCAGTCTCTCCAGCCAACAGTGTAGTAACAGTAACCTTTCAAGCCTACAGTGTAGTAACAGTAACCTTTCAAGCCCACAGTGTAGTAACAGTAGTCTTTCAGTAGTAACAGTAGACTCTCTAGCCCACAGTGTAGTAACAGAAATCTCTCCAGCCCACAGTGCACTGTAGTAACAGCAGTCTCCCCAGGCAACAGTCCAGTCTAGTATTGCAGTAACTGGTGAGAGTGCCCAGCGGTCACTCTGCACACTGATGGGACGAGCCGGGCCCCTTCCGGAGATGGTCAAGCCAAGGCCCTGAATGAAATGCTTTTCATGCTAGTCTGTCCATTTCCTGTAGTCCCTGTAGATCTGAGCCAAAATTCTGCACAAACAAAATGTAACTAATGCTGGTTTTTGCCGCTTTGTGTCACACTGCAGTTTCAGTAGGTGGGAGGCTGATATTCTTTGATATCAACGCAGGAAAATCAAAAAAAGAAAAGAAAACCAGGCTGTAGGAAGTCTGATAAAAAAAAATAGTGAAAAAAAAACAGGGCATCCATTATGTATATGGACTAAACATGAAGTGAGATGCTGAATACAGCAGACAGCCAAAGCCTGTTAACCAGAGTCTGTGGGGTACCTGCATTTCAGCGTTGAGTCTGGGCATGGATGCCGCTCTTCCTTGACTTTCTAAGCCTGCACTGTCATTGTGCTCCATCTTTTTCATCTCCACTGACTCCTAGAGAACACGAGCATATGCCAGCAGGCAGACAGACGCACACGCAGATTATTTCTATAACAGAAATTGATGTTACACTCAAAATGTGTGGCAAATAGGCAAAATGGCCACCTTTATCTACCTGAGCTTTGGCTGCATTTGGCACCTCCTCTGATTGGCCCCTTTGATGCTTCTTCTTACTTTTTGGTCGTGGAGGTTCTGGGAGCTTTTCCGTAATCCAAGAACCTTTGGCTGCACTTCCCGGGCCTTGCCTACATTTTACACACACACACACACACACACACACACACACACACACACACACACACACACACACACACACACACACACACACATGCTCAGCAAACGAAGTTTTTATCGCAGTTGTGCAGTTGTATCATCTGTATGTCTCCCGAATTAATGCGCCTAGATAACCTGCAGCTACCTTCTCCATTTTATCAGTCTTAAAATTAATTAAGTAAGGTAATCAGGTAATGGGCTTTGATTGATGTGATTACATGGCAAATTGACACCATACACTGTAAACGGTGGTGTCACATGCTTCTCGCCAGCTGATGGAGAGTGTAGAGTTTACATGTGGTTACTACCAGGCAGTCACTGGGGTGGCGCCCCCTGCTGGGTACTCACATCGTGCCACCATTGTTCAGAGCGGTGGTGGTGAGCGGGATCTGGGCTTCAGGCAGAGACATAGTGTTTCTGGCAGGGATTTCCTGGTCCTGCATGAGGGCCAAGGGCAGGATCGGCTTGAAGAGGGCACTCACTTTGCTCTGTGGGTGGCATGGGAAGAGGGCCAAAGCCAAACAGCTGGGGTAGCTTTACTCTGCACGAGTCGCCCATGTGCCAAGTGCTAACAGACTCTGCTGGACGCACCTTGTAATTTACCTTTTACTCTCAGCTGACTATGCTTTTCGTTTAATTGTGCAAAATAAGATAGAGGCCGTCTCCAGGTTACAAACGAGATCTGTTTCCTTAGTCTGCCTTTAGGTCCAATTTGTAGGGAAGGCAGGAAAATTATTATTTGTTGAAAGCCTGTTAAGTATGAATTTTCTGTAGGTCAGACATTCTTAACCGCCTGCAGTCCCACTACTTCCATCCTTCTTCTGTAATCACTTGTTCCATGTAGGGCGTTGGGGGTCAACCCAGGGTGTGGCACCAAGCCATGGCAGGGTCTCTTTTGTGGGTGGGGGGCTGGGCTACGCAGAGGAAACCCCACGATGACATGGGAAGAACATGCCGACACCATACATGGAGCTACGGGAGAGGCTGCAACTCTGGTCCCACAGGTAGGAAGCATCAGTGCTAACTGCACCAGAGTGCTCACTGCACCAGAGTGCTAACTGCACCACGGTGCTCACTGCATCACAGTGCTAATTGCACCACAGTGCTGCATCAATCCAGCTAATTATTTATTTATTATGCTCATTGCATATTTTATGGAATATATAAACTTGAAATCCCCTAAAAAATATTTGAAGACAACTTATCCCCCAATATCTGTGGAGACAAACATTGCGCTACTAGGCAGCATGTGATTGTGTGAGACATCAAAGCTGGATGCACTGGTGGAGACTCGGCATTCCCAGAATCCTTTGGGCTGGAGCCCAGCCAGGTTACCTGTGAGCCAGGGATCGACTGTTGCTGCTGCTGCTGCAGCCTACGGGCCCGGTTCTGTTTGTAGTAGTCAAAGATCATCAGGGCTGCGTAAACCTTTCCCACTGTCAGCTCATTGGCTACCAGGATAAACCAGAAGGAAAAGGCTTTGTCAGAGCTTGATGCCCAGTGGCACAGGGTATAAGGAGAGCAATTCTTCATCTGTGTGAAGAACTGGACATCGGTTCAGTGGTTAAAACGTGCAACTTTTACAAATTCCGCCTGCACACACAACCCTATCACTAAACTTCCCTTAGTTTAAAGGACAAAACATGTACATTTTCTCTACAAATTTAACTCTACACAATCTAGCAACTAAGAAGAAAAAATGTTTATCAATATATTAACAGCGAATGCTATTGTTGTACCAAGACAGTCGAAAGTAATAGTTTTGTTCTCAACAAGAAATTAAATCAGAACGGTCAAAGAAGACATATGGTTTAATAAAATACTGAAGATCCTGCTAAGGGGGAAAACAAACAGAAAGTAATTAAGCATGAAATTCTGGTACTTTAGAAATAGCTGTGAGATGTAGATGTTTGGATGCCTTAGAAGGAGGACAAGCCACCTGCAATTCCTAGCTGACTTTTCATACATAAAGCACGGTTTTCCCTGTCTACAAAGGGCAGCTAACAAGGAAAACATGTTCAGTTTGTAGGGGTCTTTTGTTGGATTAGAGCTGAAATCGCAGTTTTGAGGCCTTTTGCTGTCACAGTCTGTAAAATCCAAGGAGTTTTAAAGCCCTTTGTTGCAAGCACCAAATCCTCTAAGTATCCCTTTACCATCTCGGAGACGTCATGAGACACTCGTGTCTCCCCTTAAAACTGTCACCGTCTGTCACATTTCTGCTCCCGCTGTTGGCGACGTGGCAGTTAGCAGCTGTTAGCATCCGGCGCGGCATCAAGGTGAATCAGGCGTTGGCTGAGCCGTCGTGTAGTCTGGGCCGGTGTTTGCCAACATACCATTAGTAATAAGGAGCCGACATTACTCAGACACTACTCAGAGCCGAAGGGCACCGAGCTGGGTAAATGCTACTTATTCTGGGCACAAATATCTCACGCTACTCTGCAGCAGGACTGAAACAGCATATTAGTTTAATTCTTATTAAATAGGTTGTATGAATGTGTACATGTGCACATTAAAATTATCAGGTTAGTCACGCTTGGAGAACAGCGACGCAAAAATTAATTTGCGTTTCAAAGTCCTCTTGTTGCAGTAAATCCTTTTTTCAGCGCTGTACGCTTTCAGTAGAAAACTTAAAAGAATACGGGACAGCACAGCACAGATTGGCAAATGGTTATATATATTGCAGTGCTGGCGAGATGAGGCTCCAACATAGCAGGGGGCAGATAATTCAGCACATTGCTCCAGGTCAGGGATTCAAGATTCGCAATCTTTCAATTAGTGTATATCCCTAACCAGTAGGCCACCACTGCCATACAACTGAAGACCATGAAAGTTTATCACACAGTTATATGCCACAGAGAATATCTGGTACAGCAAGTGATTTTGTGCCCTAAAATCCTCTCAAGTCAAACCTGTTGTCTATGTACACCCACTAGATGTCAGTGTGACCGCAGTTTTGTCCAGGTGTGTCCAAGGATAACCCTGGGTAGGGTGCATGAGGAGTACGACTGCAGTGTTTCAGGTGGGGAGGCACAGGAGAATGCAAATATAGCTTAGATGCTGGGAGCGACTGCGGAGGTTATTTGCAGATGCTTTATGTAGTGAGACTCACAGGGAGAAACCAGGCTCACGGAGCCAGCAGGCAGAGGCAATATCCAGTTTAGTACTAGTTACAAAGCATAGCTAATACATCGCTCCAACATTCAGTGGTTACAAGTTTGTGAATGTGTACTTACTAGTTTATTAAGAGTAGTGCCGTATGAACCCAACCAAGAAATGCATGAATAAATGGGGTTCTAGTTTTCAATTTGGATTGTAACAATTTCCAGCGATATAGTGTTTCATTTCAGTACTGACGAGGTTTAAATCAGGGGTCTCAAACTGAAACAACCTAGGGAGCACTCGCTGGGTTTAAATAAAGGGTTCTCAAACAAACAACCTAGCACTCGCTGGGAGATCCTCTACCAAGAAGGCCACTTGAACTATTTTTGAAGCCAAAAGAGAAAAGAAAAACGATGTTGAAAATGCTACAGGTGTATCAAACTGCCGGACTGGTACTCTCTCCGGAGCTCCGGTCTAAGTGGACAGAAGTACTGTGCAAATTAGCATTACGTTTGTGTGGAGTGACAAGCAGGTCCATGGTCTTCTGAGACAGACTTGGCCATATAGTAGCAAGCTCCTTCTTCAGGTCAGCATCTGAGAGGCGCTGTGCTACGATCCCTGGAGGGAAAAGCACAGCAATCAATACAATCAGGCCTCAAGCCAAGACGATCAGCCCAGCTAATTACAGTGTTGTACAGGGATCAATTAGCACTCTCCCAATATAGCACATTCAATATTCACAGGTAACCTCTTTAGCCTTTCTGTAATAATTTCTTTAACACTTGGCAGTGAATTGGTCTAGATCAGATTCTTGGGACAACACCTGATGAACTTTGTTTTGCTGAAAAGGCAAATACCTGAATTTTAGCTGAAGAGAAGCTTTACAGCTAATCAATAATCATGTAACCTTAAAAATGTCTTCATTCTTCAGTGTGATTCTGTGAATAAATTCAGGGCAGACTTGAGCAGCTCCCCCACTTACTGTGACTTTTACAAAACACACGCCTTTATAATGCATTCATAGAAGATTCATAAGCAGCATGTAAGTATACCATAACATCCTAAGACACCTTATCAGATGTAATATATACATTAATATATACATTAATAGCAAAAATGATATGATTATAATGTCTGTTATATTCATATACAGTAGTGTTTGTTATTAATGTATTTGAAAGCTGCTAAGGTATGTATATATCCATGCTGCTTATGAATCTTCTATGAATGCATTATGTTATATATGTATTATGAAGTGAGTTCATGATACATCATTTTCTTCTCCCAAACTTTTTAAGCATCCGTCAAAATATCTCTCAGTGTAATCAGGTGGTGGAGTTACTCTTTTATATAATCATGACTATCTGCGCGCCTTGGACTCATGGGGTCTCAGAGTACCGTCACACCTGCACTGACACCCATCCTCTCGTACAGACACAGAAATGCACGTTCTTTGTACTGTTACTTCTCTAAAGAAAATTTAAGATTTTCTGTAGACCTTTCGGAGATGACCGAGTTTCGGAGATGACCGCGTTTCGGAGATGAGACTGAACTGCCATCCGCCAATAGCAGGGGCCGGGCAGCAGAGACCCGCCCACAGCGTCCACATTGTGCTCTGCAGCAGCAAATGAGACACGGCCTCCTCTAATAAGTACAAATGGGGCTGAAGCATAGCTACTTAACAATCGTAGGTCAGAAGCAGCAAATGAGCATCTGTGTGAGAGCCGGAGAGCTAAGCTGAGAAGTTTGGACCCATCTGTTTGGACCCATCGAACCCCTCTAAAAACCTCTCTGCTCTGAGACCTTCTGCCAGAAAGTTCTGCAGCATCAAAACTAGAACAGTCAGGCTAAAAACTATTTTCTTTGCTGAACCATCTGGCTCCTCACAGCCTAAGACAGGGTTTGTCAAATGAAGTAATAACACTGGGCTCATAACCCTGAACCTAAATCTATTTAGTTATTGCACATTCTGCTTCCATGCCAAACTTCCGTACCAAATTTGCACAATCCTTAACCATCAATCAAGTGGCTAACAGTCTATCTGTTTCTATCTTAATGTCCATGTCCTTAAATGTCACAATTATGTTGTATTCATATGTCCCTGTATATTAATTCTATTTATTACTTCTCATTTGCACTATGACCAACAAGAATGATTTCACCTTATTGTTTCACTCCTGGTATAATATATTTTAAACTGACTATAAAAGATACTTTGACTTTTGACTTTGAGCATGAAGTCAGAGCAAAAGAACCTTATTTGAAAATTCCCAATATCCATGAAAAGCAATTCAGTTAGTAAAATAGACTATAATACAATAGATCAGGCCAGCCTTATTTGCCAATAAACCACATACAACCCCAGATTAGTACTAACTCAATGATCAACTACAGCAGCAAAACACAATAAATATAAAAATTTCTTAAAATGAAATCACATACAACAGCTTAAGATCTCACTATCCACACATATTGATTCCGGTTCATGTACGCTTGTCTGACCGGTGCACATTTTCAAGGACAAAAACGGCATCATTTTTGTATCAAAACACCCCAGATCAAACTGTCTGCCAAACAATGCAAGGGCTCCTTATCAGGGTTTGTGGCAGAACAGATGAATTCGACAGGAAAAGACAGAAAGAAAAAAGGGTGAAGTACTGCAGGAAGAGGCCAAACTCACCGGATGCCAGCTTTATCTCCAGAGCAGTGCGAATCAGGGCCATGAGGGTGGAGGTGAAATGCACAGTGTTATCATCAGCGATGGGCATGTTCATCTTCACCAGCCGCTGAGGAGGGACCAGAGTTGGGACAGAAGAAGAAGACACTTCAACACAACTAAACACTGACCACTGAACTTCTGTCAGTCACGCGTGGAGGAACCTTCTGTGTGCTGGACACAGTCACTCTTTGACTATGTTTTGCTAAAGTTCTGCTACACCAACATTCTCTGGACTCAGTGTGCTGGACTCAGGTTGGTTTAATGGATTCATCTAGCAAATTATGCAAAACAATAATCTGTTGGTTGATTTTTTACTTCTTTTATTATTTATTATTAACTGTACAAGTTTATCCCACCCCTGCACACAAAATGGTTCTTTAGATTCAGGTGGAGGAGGTGAGGATAGAATTGCATTCACATCCAAGGCAGACAGTGAGAGAACGTTCTGGTTGTAAGAGTAAGTGCAACTGGTGAGAGACACAGAGAAATATGAGAGTCGGCATGCAAGCATAACCATCACGATGCACAACAGAACAAGCTCAGGAGCACAAACTGCAGATGCTAAACCATGAAGACCATGCATTTCAGAATAATAATACTTGCTGCTAAATCTAGACCAGTGTTTCTCAACCCAGTCCACCGGTGGACTGTCTGGCAGAGATCATCTAATCATCTAGGGGTCCCCAAGGATCAAATTGGGAAACACTGCCATAGCAGATGGATTGAATCTTGGAATAATATATAAGGCAAGAGGACAACGGATAATCTATAACATTATTAAAACAGACATTTATTTTATCTTTATGTGATGGTGCTTTGCTCCATCTGCTGAACAGGAACGTGGAAAAAAAAAACAAAAGAAGGCTCCTTGCTTGTTCTGTACTGTGATTCCTGGAGATGTTGTTGTCATTCCAGCCAACAAAGCACTCATAGTACAATAATGAAGAACGCCACCTCCCAGATAGCTACCAAGTCTGTAACTTTACAAAATGTCCTATGCAGCATTACACATTTCAGTGTGCTCCCCAGGGAGGCTGTTTAATGCGACGTTACACATTTCAATATGCTCCCCAGGGAGACTGTTTAATGTGGTGTTACACATTTCAGTGTGCTCCCCAGGGAGACTGTTCAATGCGGCGTTACACATTTCAATGTGCTCCCAGGGAGACTGTTTAATGTGGCGTTACACATTTCAATGTGCTCCCAGGGAGACTGTTTAATGTGGTGTTACACATTTCAGTGTGCTCCCCAGGGAGGCTGTTTAATGCGGCATTACACATTTCAGTGTGCTCCCCAGGGAGGCTGTTTAATGTGGTGTTACACATTTCAGTATTCTCCCCAGGGAGACTGTTTAATGCGGCGTTACACATTTTACTGTGCTCCCGAAGGAGACTGTTTAAGAACAAATACAGTATAAACTATTCTAGAAAGATGCATTTCCCCCTTGATTAAGCGAACATGATTTGCACTGCAAAAAGATGCGTCCACGTTTTTATATCTACATCAAAGCCGCACAGATCTATAAGCTCCTTTGTACACAGACAGCAAACTGCACATGTGCATGTGTATGGAAGTGCAAGAGTAAGACGCAAGACATGACGAGCCAAACAGAGAACACAAATACCCGCTCTCTGCCTCTCTCTCTCTATCAGTCATACACATACACACATTGACACAGAGAACAACCCATGATAGTCAAAGCACTGGGGAGCCACAATGGAACCAGAAAGGAGAGAGAGAGAACAATCCCAACTCAGTGTCAAAGATAAAGGTTTTTGCTGAAATACCGCTCACTCAATCCAGCCCCCACAGCACCTCCATTATGCCAGCTTAAGCCACCGTGACAAAAAAGTTCTCTTTCCTTAAATTCTTTGGTCATGGTTATGGGAAGTGCTATGGAAGTTTGATTGAAGGGGGACTTTAGTGGAGAAATCCAAAAATAAAATGAGAAATTCAAAAAAAGAAAAAAAGAATTGATTGATATTAGAAGCGAAAATAGGTCTGTCTGCAGCAGATGTGGAATCGGTGGATATTTGATCAACTGGGAAGTCAGAGACGGGAGGGGAAAACTTGCCTCAATCTACTGATAATTAAATTAAGTTGTCTTTTAATGGGGGGCTGTATTTTAAACTGAAGATGTCTTTGGGTATAATTCTGGGTAATCATATGGAGGCAATAAAACATCTTCACTGTAAAAAAAAAAAAAGTCTAAATGTAGATCAGCAACTTCAGTGCAAACCACAGGTCACAAGCCAGGAGACTCTCAAAAGTGATCTTAAAGTTAAACACAGAGAATGGCAGGGAAGAAGCTCCGGCTGAAAGTAACTCCCCGAACGTCATAATTCCCCTAAAATTATGTCCCTCTCTCATCCAAATAGGAACATGCCTTTCATTGTTTAATCGGGGGGGGGGGTCCCCCATCCCGTCATCTCATCAGCACTTGCCTGCACCTCAGTTTCTGCTGGGTGAATTGAATAAGAAAGCGAGGCTACATCCAAAAGATCAGAACAGTGGCAAAACAGAACAAATGAGGAGAAGGGGAGGACCGCCACAACAGAGCACAGGGATTGGCCGGACTGTGAGCCAATGAGGGAACAGGAGAGACACAGGAGTGGCAAAGGACGGCTACCTTGTAGGCGACTCTTGGCGGACATTTCTTTCCCAAACCTAAAGGTGGGGGCATGTGCAGCAGCATGGCATACATATCGAGGTACTTGATGCGGCCACTTCAGGGAGGTGAAAACCAAACCAAAGAGATAAGGATGGGGATTCAGAGAAGAGAAGAGAGAACAGAGGGAGAAAATGAAACAAATTAAAGGAGAAAAACAAACAAAACAAAAACAGAAATCTGAGTTATTTAGATTTCCAGGAGAAGCATGGAGACGGATGCCATTCTTGTCCGGACTGGACAGGGATGGATCCTAAAATTCAAGAGGAAGAGCTTGAGTGTTCTGATCCCTGAGGAAGGTTATGGGATGGAATAAGGAGGTCTGAGTGAGGACACACTGGATGCGGAGGGTGACAGAATGGTTGCCTTGTTCTGAAGATGTCTGCTTTTGCATGCTAAGAGACATCAGTGGGCGATTACCAGGTGCTTGGAAACAAAGCTTGCAACGTCAAATGAAATTCAAGTCTCTGCTTTCCAATGCAAGTACTCGCAAGTTTTTTTTAGCCCAACATTAGTCTTGATGCTTTGTTTTTTAAACAGTCCGAAAAAATACCTTCTCAAACAGTAGCAGTTTTGCGGAGGAGCGGTTAATTGGTTTTGGCTGCCTCAGCCAAATGGAGTTTAAATGCGACTTTGAAAGCTTTGTGTCCAATAAGGCATCTTTACCCACAAGCCAGCCATATTGGTAGGACAGGTGCTAGTTCATGGGCCAGTCATTGAAGCATATTCATAAAATTAAGTCTTGGGCATATGTCTATAGAGCCCCCTAGTGGAGGAAATGTCTGGTGTTGCAAACCTTGTATGCCACCCTATTTGGGCAGTTCTTTCCTAAGCCAAGGGGAGGCGAGATTATGCGCAACAAATTGTACATATCCTTATAGCGTATCCGTCCACTGCAAAAAGAACAGGTAGGTTTAGAACAGCACTTCGAGCAAAGACTGAACTGCAAAGTGAACAAAAGTAGAGAGTAAAGTTTAAATACCTGATAAACACTTTCAGCTTTGATGGTTTCAAGGTACAGGAAACCCAAAATGCCCAGCGCTGCAGCTTTCCCACACTGACGTCAGACCAATTATAAAATACAGTAACGACTGAAGTGCCCAATGATGGGCGCAAGGGCTGTTTGTCCGAAGGAAGGATCAAATTCAAACCTTACTACTGAAAGGGCTAGACTCCAAAAAGCACAGGCCATGTTAAGCATGTTTCCTGTACCATATCACTGAATATTCACCAGTGAAGTGTCACTCTTATGGAAAGATATTTCATTTAATTATCATGAAGAACATTTGGGGTAAGTGAAAGATTTGATTACAACACTTCATTTACTTAAATGGTATTGTAAATGAGGGGGAAATATGTAGAATTGCAGAACTGATAATCGTGATCACCAGCTCTGTGATGCGTGTGTCCCCACCAAAACCAGAATGGTTTTATAATGCACACAGTGCTTGGGTTTGTTGCAATCAGTATGTTTGTTATTCAAAGGGGTATTTCCGCTGCATCTGAAGCAGCTGTCTGAGAAAGGAAGGGACACTCTGAAATATGAAGCCGCCATGAATACTGAGAGAGAAAGATTATTGCCCTTAGCGGCAAAGCTGCACCTAATCTTAAACAAAACCGTCATGCTGATGCAACAAGTCACCTGACCAGGGATCAGGCCCCAGATTCACTAGCAAATAAATTTCACTTGGAGGCTGGGAAAGTCTCCACACGCATAAATTAAAGATCAGAAGCGGGCCTATTGACTTCCTGCTAATGACGTGTTGTAATAAAATGTTCAAACTATGGCAAATAAAGGAGCCAGTACATATTAGATAAAAATGACAGACTCCTGAGATCTTTCTCCATATTTAAAATTTCCCATTTAATTATGATTCACTTTGGGAGGTTATTTCCTTCCTGAGATTTAAATAAGAGTAATAAGGATTTCCATTTGGTAATGGGATTTCATATATTAATAAGAAGTTATATGATAAAAAAGTAATTTAATCAAGATCTGTTTTTCCCCACCCAGTGAATTGTTCATTATTATTGTCTTCCAAAGTAACCAGTCTGTTTCCTATGAATAATATAAATCATTACAGTATATATTGTATAGCAGAGTAATTTTATATAACGCAGGCAGTTAATGAAAGGGTCATTAAACCAGCCCAATTCCTAATTCCAATATATTGCAGAATATTACAGATATAATTTTAATTTGAGATTTTTTACATTATCTAAAAGCAGTGGGGACCTAGAGAAATACTTTTTGTGATTGATGTGACATTGTCAGTTCTGAAGTTAGTGTATCAAAGCGTCAATTAAAAAGCGTCAATCAACACTTTTACATTAGACAACCAGTTGCGTTTGAGTGTATTAGCTCACGAAGACACTTAGGTGGGGTTTCTCAGATCTGTCTTAAAGCCAAGCCCTGCCCAGCACCACCCGGAATCCTGAGGCCATCCGCTGTAGTGGAGCGTACTTACCAGGCCGCAGGGTCATATTCAGCCCAGACGCGGATGAATTCGTCCAGGTGGTGGGGCCCAAGTATGGAGGAGTCCCGGGTTAGGTACTCAAAATTATCCATTATGACGGCCACAAATAGATTCAGCATCTGGAAAACACGTCAGGAGGAAACGATTGGCTCCCGGAGAGAATTTCAATCACTGCCAAAACTATTCCTGCACAAGCTTCTGAGCAACCTGGATAAAAAGGACTATGAAGTACAATGTCCCTTTAAACCATACACTGGAATGTGCTGTCAATGTATTATTCATTTGAATTTGCCTATCAGGCAGCCACTGTTATACAGGGACAGGTGGGGAGTGAAACGACTAAAGGCATACAGACCATCAGCCTGACCAAACGAGAAAGAATCATTTGTATAAACAGCAGAACCGCCATACACAGTTACATTTATTCTAACACATACGCAGTCCGTTTCCGAGTGGCAGCTCAACAGAATTGCACTTGGTGACACGTGTGACATGAAGACACGATTGCGAATCTAGAGTAACGTGCCATGTGTGTTCACCATGGTGAGGCCATGGGTGGGAGGGTGTGGTCATCGGGGGGGGTGTGGGCGGAACGAACCAGGAAAGAGCAGAGGAAGATGAAGGAGACAAAGTAGAAGTAGGCAAAGTCGCTGCCGCAGTCTCTGCCCGTCGTGCCCGATCCCGCGTCACACGGCCGATGGCTCAAACACGACAGCATGATCTCGTGCCAGGCCTCCCCGGTGGCACTCCTGAGGACACGCAGCATGCAGACACAGGGACACGAGGGACAAAGGGACACAGAGCAGCCGTGCACTCTATTATAACCAGGAATATATTATAACTTGTACATTATAACTTCCACATCCACATTTTGTCCAACACTTATCCCAACACTTATCCTAGTCTGCGGGGGGGACCCCCAGATGGGAGGCCAGTAAATCCCTATTATTGTCATTAGCTTCATTTCCTTTTGCAAAAATTATACAATTTTGCAAAGGGTGCTGCAAAAAACTAAATTGAATTGAACTGAAATGCATTAACATCCCCAGTAAAATAAAAGAAAACAGTTCAAAGCAGCATGCCATTCAGGGCGTACCCCAACCTTGTGCCCAGCGATACGCAGGATATGCTGCCAGTCCAGACTTCCCTAACCAAACCCCTGAGCAGGATAAGACATCAGTTAAAACGCCAATGACTATTCTTGGCTTTGGACCATTAAGACATGAACAACTATATAATGCCTTCAAACAGCTCTTCAACTGCACGCGTATGAGATGGAGATTGGGGGAGGCAGGGTTATTAGCACAGTGCAAAATGGAGAGTCTATGCCAGTTAATTCCTGAGTGCAACCCATCGCAGCCAGGGCTGAATTTTGTACAGACTGTATGATCCTGACAGTTTCCCATTAGCTTACATTAGCAGTGCATTTATATCTGCCACCAGGACGGCTCACTTTGATCACGGACCCGTTGGTCAGGGTTAACTGGAAGGACATGCCAGGTTCTCCGTGTACCTGAACAACAGCATGAGAGCCTGAAGGAACGTGCGGAAGTTGTTGTGATGGTTGATGGCAGTATCTTCATTGAGCTCGATGTTCCCAAACACCTGGAACAGAGGGATGGATTGTGCTTCTGCACCTCGCTACAGACAGTGGGCCAAAGCCCAGATTGCTGACTTTCAAAGTCTACTACACTGGAACAAGACACAGCAAAATGATTGACTGTGGTTTTATACCAATTTACTCAAAGTGAGCTATAATAATCACGATGAAAACTCATCCATCAGGCAAGATTTACTCAACATAATCAACCCTGGAAACTTCCTTCTCATAGCTTCCGCATAAAGACATACAGTATTTACGTGCAGCCTTTCGGCTATAAGCATTGATACATTATGCTTACAATGTTCGGGAGCAATTACAAATGTACATAGCAAAAGGTCAGATTGTGTGACATAACAAATATGAACGTTGAAGCAAGATGATTACCAACTGTGTTCTAACTGAGAACAAAACAATTCAAATGCTTCGCTTAATGTGCCCGGCAAGTTTTCTTGTGGCTGAAAGTCAATGTTTTTTCTGTTTTGATTTATAGAAGTCATTAAATTCTCCTGTGTCATTCTAATATGCTTCTCGAAGTCAATCCCTAACCTTATTTACTTATTTAAGTATCGCAAATGAAAGAACATGCTGTTTCCTTTTCTGAATCTGAGTCAAGCCCTCCATCGTGCCGAACTGCCCCCAAATCGAGGTGACAGCTGGTAGGGTGTCCTCGTCGACAAGCCTGTGGCCATCTTTCTTGCCTATCGTTCGGTCTACGTTACCGCCTCTGTTAATGTCTCTCACTCACTTGCATTCCAATGATGGCATAGATGAAGAAGAGCATGGCGATCAACAGGCAGACGTACGGAAGGGCCTGGGGGGGGGGAAGAAAGACAGAGCGCTCAAAGAAAGAGGTCCGGCTCTTTAAAAGAACCAGAGCGAACCTCAATTCGGCAGCTCGGCTGTGCAGATGGTGCTCCCGGCCGCTCACATACTGGTCCTTGCCAGAGTTTGATTGCTCGTCCATAATTACTGTTAAATCCCATTATTATACACAAATCAGCTTACACAGTTTAACATTCCACCCAATTACACAAACAGACAGTTTAACTAATGTTCCGTATAAACAGAAGGAGATCCCTGTGTAGGTTCCGGTCACACCTTTCCGGGTCAGGGACCTGTGGGAAGGGACGAGTAGCTAACGCTGACCTTGAAGGACTGCACGAAGGTCCACAGCAGGATGCGAATGGTGTAGCCCTGTCTCAGCAGCTTAATGAGACGGGCCGCCCGGAAGAGCTTCAGGAAGCTCAGGTTGATCAGTTTGTGCTGTAGGGAGAAGCACAGCCGGCGTTCATGGCCGAACACAAGCGGAGTGTGACCGCAGGCAGCGCTCAGGGCTTAACAGAACCACAGCAAAACCCAGAACCTGCATCACTGCAAGATGGCGTAAGTTTTATGAATGCCGCTCTATAAACAAAAAAATAGCACCATATTTCCCGAACAATGCCCATACCCTGCGTCTGTAACCTATTCCTGTCAATATCTAGTGTTCCCGACCACCTCTAACAATATTCAGTTCAAAAATGCGCATATGATCTGACGGTTAAATATATAAACCAATTTCTCCTTTAACCTTCATTGAACTGTTAATTAAGGAAATTATTTTATTGATTAGATTTATGTACATGAAACATTTGCAGTCATTTCACAATAATTACACTATTGCTTTTGCCAAGGAGTGACCTTTTTTACAGTGAAAAATCACAGGATGAACAGATTAATGAATTGATGTGCAATGAATTGATTTTGATGATAAAAGGATTCTGCATTAAAACCCTAATCATGTTAAAAGTATAAACCAATACTGAATATGTTTCTTTATGGGTACTTTTTATTAAGTTGCCGAAACTATTAGTTTAAATGATTACATGACATGCAGGTGTTCTGTATGTGTGTGGTTCATATAATCTGAGAGGGGCTGGGAGCCCAAGGATTAAGAAGAGACATAGAGGCAGAGAGTCACTTACCGATGCCTAAAAGGGAGACCGGTTAGGTGATTAGGCAGGGCGACAGGCAGCAGCCAAGATTGAGTGTAGACAGTGAAAACAGAAGAAAGGTAGATAGATGTAGTGACAGGAAGAGTGGTGAAAGAGGGAAGGAGAGAAAATAAGAAGAAAACAACAACAACAATCACATGAAACATAAAAAACCCAGAGACAAAAAACACAGTTTACCCAGTCACAGCTGCGAACAGGAAAACGGGAACTGAACAACAGGGAGGTGGCACAATGATGGCTCAGAAAGTCATCAACGGCACCCTGCCGCGCCACTTCGGACATACGTGACATTAAAACCTTTCAAACTCAGAATGCAGTCTATTAAAAACCATCATAATTTTTTTATAGCAGAACCACAAAATCAAGATGCTTGTGAACTAGGAAAAGAGTGCATCTGAAGTAATGATTCTGGGAAATTGCTCACTCTTACTGAGAAGCAAATGAGAGTCTTGCTGAATGATGGCAGAGATTAATTTCCCAGCATCACTAACTTTGCCTCCGCTAAAATATCAACTGTTTTCAAGCTCCACCACAGGCAGTAGCTGTGAGAGGAAACACTGGCTGTTTCCAGGAACTCTCCTGTATCCCGCGCCCCCCCACCACCTCAGCCCTGTCCCTCCCAGATCTGCTGCAGTCGCCTTCCTGATGACAGTTTCCCCACAGACAAGCTTCTCTGCGGCCCCCAGATGCTCAGCTTGCCTTATACTGCATCCCGTAGCTGATGTTGTTGGCGAGGACAGATACTTACCTTAATCTCTGTCACCAAGATATCGGTTATACTTCCCAGGACGGTCACAAAGTCAAACACGTTCCAGGCATCTTTCAGGTAGTTCTGAAAGAGGCAGGACAGGCCAACTCATGCTCCCGAAACTCATTGAAATATAATGGTGACAGAACGGCACTGTGCTCTAATGGTTCTTCAAACACACTAACTATAACAGCTACATCCCAATGGAAGCTTTTATAATGGATCTAATGTGTCTGGTGGGCTGGATCATTGTGTGATTTGCAATGATCGCGACACAACGATACAGTGTCCTTGGTCGTTTGTGTAGTGACAAGAACTAACAGCGAAATGCCGGCTAGTACTTGCCGTGCAGGTAATAAGTGAGCAGGTCATTAGGAGAGAAGGCACATCACACTAGCAGGCGTAACAGACTGCGATGGAGAGCAGACACGGCTGTAATGAAACGCTGTGCAATGGGCACAGATGGGTTGTGCCGCTTGAAGATTTATTCCTGTGCGGAGTTCTGCATTGCTGGTCCATGGTCCCTCCGAGAGGCGGCCTGACACCATCACCGCATTTGTCTTCTCATTTGCGATGCAAAATTCAGGAGCAGCCTTTACTTAGCATGGCGCACACAGGACTGAAAATGACTCTGCTTAGGAGTTTGTTCCTCGGTCAAAATAAGCTTTCTAGGGGTTCCAAGTAGCCCAGTCAGAAAGTGTTCTGCGTTAGCATGGGCTGCACGGTTCAACCCTATATGGACCACTGTTGTAAAATTACAATATTACCTTTATAATACAGAAATTCTGCTTCCAGCAAGGCCCAGCGATGCAATGTTAACACATTTCCAAAAAAAGACCTAAAATAAAGCCTTTAAAACAAAGTAGTTTGAAAAGCCTTTTATTTCTGTCAGTCTCTTTTTTATATTTGGGTTTTACAAGGTTAAACCATGATCTAAATCTCAGGTGTCAAACTCCAGTCCTGGGGGGCCAGAGCCCTGCACATTTTTGGGTTTCCCCTCGTTTAACACACCTGATTCAAGTCCTTGTGCTAATTACCACACAGCTCTTGAGCTGAATCATTTGTGGTGGAACAGGGAAAGAACTAAGGTACACAGGGCTCCAGCTCCCCAGGACTGGAGTTTGACACCCCTGGCTGCTTACTGCCACCTATAGGGCGAGAGTTGCAGTACCCCACCAACTGGAGAATAGCTGAGCCAGTGGTTACAAACTAAAACCTAGTGGACCGGAGCATAAATTTCTCTAAGGATTTTTTTATTTTTATAAAGGTTACGGTAGAGCTACTTTTGAAAGCCCACAAAGGGAAAAAAAAAACAGGAAGCGGTGAAGAAACGTCCCCCAAGGCTGTGCAGTAACCTTATGCATGCAATCCGCTTCAATCATGCTAGTGTCAAACCCTTCAGTTAGGCTTCTGAGCACAATACAGCAGGGCATTATGGGTATCAACCACAAGGCAACACATAATAGATCTTCCAACACCATGGATGGATGCTTTTATGGTATAGGAACATTATGTGTTCTTGTAAAGGCCAAATGCGCAATGTAAACACCTTATTTAGATGTGCACTGCAGCAGATTCATACATGGAGAAGTCAAAAAAATATGTGGCCAGTAATGCATTGTACTGCGGGAACCCACCAATGGACCGAAGCCAATCATTTTGAGAATGCACTCCAGAGAGAAAAGGGCAGTAAAGACGATGTTTAGATACTTGAGCATGGCCTCGTACAAATCCGGAGCTCCATGAAACTGCAGGGAGGAGGAAATGCTGATTAAATCATCCGGTCATGACAGTTACATCTTCAGGTGTTTATAGAAATTCACAAAACAGTCTGATGCATTCTCAAGCATTCATCTTGCAGAATGCATCCACATACACAGCAATGCACTGGTGCATTTACTTATATAGTGGGGAGTTCATCCAATTCAGTGCAATATATGACCTCTAGCTGTACCCCAAGAATACTCAAAATACACTAAACATAATAGCAAACAAGTCTGTGGAAGTTTTGCATGTAAAAACAATGACTGAATTTTTTAAAAGAGGCAAATTACTTCACAAGGACATCCAGACAAGATCTATCAAGCTTTGTGTGCTCATATCCCCTGAACACCTTCTCAAGGTTAAAAAAGTAAAACTCAAACACTCTCCCAACACCGCTAGGAATCTCATCAAAAAACCTGACTTCTCTGCCTAATGGGAGACAAAGCAGCCCCTGATTCTCTGTTGTGGCACGAAAATAAAAAAAGCAACTCAATATTAAAAATGATTGACAAATGGAGTCAGTACACTGGGAGTTTAAAGCATTTTCTTTACATAACCTTCAACAATAACACTTATGGAAACACTTTTGGTTCGGTACTGAGTACACGTATGAGAAGAAGAATGGAGGGAATCTCTCAGGAATCCCTGTGAATGAAGACTGAGATGGCAAGCCGCTGACCTTCATCATGAGCACCACGGTGTTGAGGGCGATCATAGCCATGATGGAATATTCAAAGGGTGCCGACACCACAAACTTCCACATCTTGTACTGGAAGGACTGCTTGTTCTCAGGCATGTAGCGTGTCAGAGGCTTGGCGTTGATGGCAAAGTCGATGCAGGCTCTCTACACAAGACGCAAGAGCACAGGTCACGTTCATACACACATCAGGCTCGGTCACCTTAGTCTGCAGCATCTCCACACACTCATTTGGAAATTGACATTAGCTGTTTGACTTGTCTTGACTCTGCCCTGTGTGAGTTAAAAGGTACAGGACCTGCAGCACAAACTATTCCTAGTCCATAGACATTCATCAATCCATTGTCTGAAACTGTTTCTCCAATTCAGGGTTACAGGGGGTCTGGAGGTGCAAAGCAGCGAACAGCCCTGGATGGGGAGCCAACCATCGTAAGTTATACACACACACACACACACACACACACACACACACACACACACACACACACACACACACACACACACACACAC
>JAABNY020000039.1:16131664-16149866 GCA_015164015.2 Brevimyrus niger
GCCCCCCCCCCCCCCCAAATGGTGACACAGAGACAGGTAAAAGCACAGACTGTTCAAAGGCATTACCCCATGAAGCTCCTGTAAGCGATCCCAGCCACCAGGAAGCAGAGGAAGACCTACAGTCAGTAAAACGGACACAGAGGCACATACACGCTCTTGCAAACACGCGTCGTGCATCGCGGGATCCGAGGACGGCCATCAAAAGCTGAGCAGATGGCCATACGACACAATGACAGGCAGGCCTTTGTGACACATTTACAGGACAAAGCAACAAACAGAATATTAAATATGTACTGCTACAGTTTTTCCCGACAGGCAAATTTTAATGGTCCCTGTGGAAAGAAGTTGCAGGACAGTTCACGAGGAATAAATGCAAAGAGTTCACTGTGGGAAATACGTCACAGATTTCTCCTTGTCATTGTTACCGAGAGGCGAGGGGTTGTGAATTCGTGATTGTGATTTCACTTAATTAAGCACATAGCATGTGTTTCAGTTCTCCGGTCAGGAGAATAAGCCGAAGCATTGAATACTTTCGCTCAGATGGACTTCACTTTTCCCGGAAGGCACAGAAACATGGCGAGCTATTTACTCATTTAGTGAAATAGTTTCGATATCCGTCATTTAAACAACAATTTTATGAATGCAAAATTTAAGAAACCCTGGAAGTCCAGCATTTCTGTTCCACTATATCATAACTCAATCATTTCTACTGTGTCTCAGCGATGGCACAAAAGTAACATCCTACATGGATTTATGTAGTTTCAACAACACCAGTGACACGAAAGGCTATTTTACTTTGAAGGAATTCTTTTATGTTTCAATGTGACTATTAGTTTTACGAGACCGGTTCAAAAAGCCAGACTATAACTGTCACAAGAGAATTTTCTAGGTTATTAAACTACATCGTCAAAAATTAAGCCACACTTCAGTGGAAAAATGCATTTAGAGACCCACTGAGATAATTCACACATATGCAGCATTGATTACTGGTGAAAAGCTGAACACTTTGAAGAAACACCCAAACAAGAAAAACGAAACGCTTCCACAGTACTTACGAAAATGCGAATGCCACAAGAGCGCCGCTAACCACAATGAAATCGAGGATGTTCCACAGGTCCCGGAAGTAGGAGCCAGGATGAAGCAGTAAGCCCAAGTCAACCATCTGGGTGAGAGGGGAGTCAGTGGTGAGGGCTCAACGGGGGGGGGGGGCAAAAAACTGATACCAAGAGTGCGTCTCAATATCAAGATCACAAAGTTTGTACTTGTGGTCTTAGCAAGAGTGGTCTGGCTAACTTGCCTACCAAAAACAAATTTGGGATGCAATGAATCATGGGATTGGTCTCAATTGGCGACAATGCAACCGACGTAGCCTTAGTATTTGGGGTGGGATGAGAATGACATCCGGGGATTTTCACCGTGTTCCATATTTCTGTTCTTGGTATTGCAACTGATGTGAAACCAGTACGCGAGAACACAAGTACAGTCAAGTACGCATATGGAAAAGTAGACACCTACAGATGCACTGTTCAGGTTCTGGACTGAGTCATGTAAGACTTATGAAGCTATACTAGAGTGAATGTTAATTAACCCAAAGACTCTCTGGGAATTAAGCCGCATGTTTAATTCAAGAACTAAAACTGAAGCGTAGCATATTTCTATGTGAGCAATTCACCAGACTACATTTAAATTAGCTACATTTTATATATATGTTAAAGATGTTGTCAACAAGATGTTGCATTCCTTGCGGCTGGTTGTTGATATATTTAAGGAAGTTGGAACGTGATCTAAGTTTACTATATTTTTAGGCATGTAAACGCTCAGATCATGAGCTTAGTCCTACCTTGATCACCATCTCAAACGTAAACACACCTGTGAAGACGTAATCTAAATACTTCAGCACCTAAGGAAGGGGGAAAAATGCATGTACAGAACTGTGCAAAAGTCTTAGACAGTCAAAGGAAATATTTAAAGCTCTTTATCTGGGTAGCACGTGTACATTTGCTAGTAAATGACTGCAGGACCAACGCAGTGCAAGACTCACATTGTTGCGCGGCGCATTGGCGTGTACGGGGTCCTCCGCCGCCAGGGCGATGCTGCTCATTGCGATCACCACCAGGATGCACATCTCGAAGTAGCGCAGGCTCACCATGTAGTGGCACAGACGGCGCACCCTGTGTGTTGAGACGAATGCCGGCCACTTATTTCCCCGGGACAAATGAGTCGCTGGCCAAACAAAACCATACAGACTCAGACCAACAACCAAAAGCAGCCGCATGTGTTGTGAGTTGTGATAGTGCAAACCACTGTGGTACCGTGAAACATCGCCCAAAGTAGTGTTCAAGGCTTCATGCCTACATGTGCGTGGTGGTGAATTTTCTGTGATTGTATATTACAACAGTAAGAGCATGAAGGCAGAATTAGCAAAGCACAGCTGTACGTAAAATATTGCAATCCACGCAGCATGATGAAGTCATGTCAGAGTTCAAAAGTGGACAAGTTGTTGGTGTTCCTCTCGCTGGAGTGTCTGTGACCAGGACAGGAAGTCTATGTGAGGAACCGAGAGCCACGGTATCCAGGGCAATGTCAGAATACTAATCTTTGGGCATTTCCCAGGATGAACGGCTGCTACAGTATACCAGACCTTTGCTGACTCATGTCAACGTCTGATGTTTGCAGTTTCAATGGCGCCAGCAGCGCAAACCTTAGGCTGTGGACAATGTGAAACATGCATTGTTCTCTGATGAGTCCACCTTCACCTTCACCTTCACCTTCCCACATCTGGGAGAGTTATGGTGAGCAGAAGTTTCAAAGAGGCTCATCACCCAGAATGCTGCCTAGATCGCAGTACTGGGGTGGATCAGTGATGGTTTGAGCTGTAATACCATGGTATTCACTAGGCTCACTACAGGTTCTAGATGGGCGGGTCACTGCCAAGGATATCCGACCCAATCTGGAGGACCACGTTCACCCAATGGTTCAGACATTATACCCTGAAGGTGGTGCTGTGTATCAGGATGATAATGTACCACCAGCATCACATAGTGACCTGATCACTGTTCGGCAAGGAGAATGGCTCTTGCTACAAATCCCTCTAGCTACCGTCCAGGACTTGTATCTATCATTCGCAAGAAAAACTGATGTTGTATTGGCTGCAAAAGGAGCCATACTAGTAAAGTATTGGGGTCAAAAACCAGGTGCTAAAGTTGCATCGTCTCTAAATATAAACAGGCTATTCCAAGTCAACCAAGCGGAGCTATTAGACCACTGCAGATGATTCAAAACACAGCAGCTTACCTGATATTCATTCAGACTAAATGTTCTCATGTCACACCCCACCTTGTCTCTGTTCACTGGCTCTCATATCAAGATGATAGTCTGTGGTGCTGACTTATGGGATCATCAATGGACAGGCGCCCATGTTCATAAAAATGAACATAGACCTACATCCCGTCTCAACCCCCGCGGTCAAAAAACCAATGCAAACCAAAGAGAAGCATCACTCCAGATGGTTTGGTTCGTTTCCTCGACGGTGGAAAGAGCTGCTGAACCACATCTTGGAATCAGACTCCCTCTCCACCTTCAGGAAACACCTCAAAATCCATCTGTTCCATGAATTTCTATACTAATAATAATGCCTCTTTACCTTCTCTGGATATTCTTATGTTGCAATTCTGGTTCTTGTATAATCTTACTAGGTCCTTGCTTTGTTAGAGGCTGCTGTGTTGCTCCTGCTTACACTTACCTGGGCAGTCACTGGAACATAAGCATAGCTGCCCTTGTACCTTAGCTGACTCCTTGACATGAATGTTTGCAATGGGCTATTTGCCTTGCTTGTACATCACTTTGGACAAAGTGTCTCCTAATATGTAAAAATGTAAATATTGTACATCTGCAACGCCATATAACTCTGGCAGGATCCCTTCAGGGTTATTCCTCTAGTATTCCCTCAAACACTGCACCATCCAAACACTCACGGGTTGGACTGGCCAAACACAAACATGGAGCTGTAGGGCAGGATGGGCTTAGGACCATTCTTTGTCTGATCCTCCAGGTTCTTCTTCTCTTCGTTCATTGGCATGGTCTCACAGTCAGAGTTGTTCACTGTAGCGGAGAGGAAGAGACACATCAGTCGTACCTCGCGGTTACCAAGCCTGAGGGCGATAGATGGAACTTTCAACCTCATTTTCCTTTTGACTATAGTGTTGGAATTAATGTTTAAGTATCAATGGCAATACATGAAATCATATTTACAGTAATAATTCTTTTATAAGCATAAGACACTGGTCAATAAAAAGATCAACGGCCCAAACAATGATTAACTTGTGACCTTTTCTGGGACGTCTTTCCATCTTGTAAATACATGGACACCATCCATAAAGGGGTCACCCAAACAATATGCTAATATTTCTTTGAGATAACAGCATGCAAAATTCCACTATTATTCTACTCAGTTCCAAAATTTACTAAGTTCATTCAAGCATATATCACAATATGATAAAATATACTTCTACGGTGCAAATTTATACCCGGAGAGCTGAAACATCAAAGCAGTCCTATCCCCACAATTTCTTGGTTATTACTAACTGGATATGGCAAGGGTCTCTCCTGGTGGGGAGGTGACGGTGACGGGGATGTGGACCGCGTTAGGGCCCACGCCCATCTGCCCTGTCCTCTTGATGTTCCTCTGGTTGTCCGAATCCTCCACCTTCTCTCCTGCCCACCTCTGACCGGCAGGGGTTGGCTGAGATGGCTGGGGTGTGATGGCCAGCCAGTCTCCCTCCATGTCTGTCTGTCTTTCCCTGTCGAACAGAACATTTTATTAGAGCCCATTTGACACAGTTTAAGTGCCTAGAAGCGTTCCATTCCGCCACATGAAAGGGGGCATGCCGTCTCACCGGAGCTCAGGGACCCTGTTATCTTCTCTCTCCTTGTTCACATCCCCCTCCAGGGCAGATGGACTCTTTGGTGGCCGGGGCTTATGCCGTCTACGCTCCCCGTTGCCCCCATTCTCGCCACGGTTGCCCCCAGCCCCTCTCTCCCCCTCGCGGTTTGCGGAGCACGAGCCCTCCTTGTGCCGGGTCCTGCGTTCGCCCTTCTCCCCGTTGTTGACGGCGCCGTTGCCCTCCCTGTGGTGGTGCCGGCCGTGGCGGCGGCGCTGCTCCTTCTCCCCCGTGCCCCCCGCCTCATCCGCCACGGCCTGGTGGTGGTGCCGCCTGCCCCCCTCCCGGCTGCGGCTCCGCTCGCCCTTCCCCTCTTTGCCCCGGCAGCCGTCGTGGTCTTTGCTGCGGCTGTGGTGGACATGGTGCCGACCTTCCCGCCCGTTGCCCGGATCCCCGTTCTCGTTGGCCTCGTCCGCCGGCCTCTCGCGATGCCGATAGTGCCTCCGCGGGTGGACCGGGGCCTCGCTGGGCGTCGGGCCTTCTTCCGGGGTGCCCCCCTCGCCCTTTTCCCCACCTCCCTGCTGCTCCACGTGGCCGCCATGCGGCTCCACCACGAGGGGCCGGTCCAGATGCGTCTTCATGTCCGGCCGGATGTGCAGGGCGGAGGACATGCGCAGCTGCTCCTCAGGGTCCAGCTCGTTGTACAGGGCCTCGCTGCTGGCGCGCAGGTTGTGTCTGCGCAGCTGTGATGCCCGCTGCTCCCACACTGACCTCGTCTTCAGAGACTTATGCTGCTCCTTGCTGGAGGATGATGGGCGGAGGGAAGGAGAGGCCCAGTAAGTGGAGGGAGCGTCAGCCCGTCAGCGCAGCCTTGACTCATTCTGGTGGATGGACTGGTATGAAACACCACACCTACATCCATGTAAGACCAGCTTTTACTAAGAGCGGGTAGATCTTCAAAAATCATTGGGATAATAAGACAAACTTTGCCCAACCATTTTCATTATAACTATTCTTTCACCTTAAATCATTTAACGGTTCATAATTCATTGATTGATCTGTAAAAAAAAAATTAAACGACAGATATTTATCAAACATTTTTTTATATTTAGCAAACTTTTTTTATTCAGTGCCAAAGTAACTTTGATTTTGAATGAAACGTGAGTAAAAATTCTGCCAGCAATGCTTGGGTCGAGGGTCAGGGTCGGTGGAAACTCCTAACCCCCTACTGAGTCCCAGTACTCATACATGTCGGCGACGAGAAAAGATGGTCTTCATGGATGGCCCATAAAAAGTTTACCATGGTGAATCTGAACCCTGCCATTCTCGCATCATGCTCAGTACTGCCTGAGGATAGTAACTTACCACATGTCATCCATGCTTTCTGATAAGAGCCACATTCATGTGGTTTCCTTCTTTGTCATGCTAGACCACGGCTGGATCATAACCTCATACGCATGAACCATGGTTCTTCGACAGACTCAACTTTTATAAGGGCTGTTAACGGCACTCTCAGGAGTCTGGATTTCCCTCCTGCCTATGTTTCTGGATTCAAAATAGTGCATCCCTTTTGGGAAGACAGGCTAGTTTTCCGAACTTCATGTACGTTAAGCTATTTTGGGACTTTATTTCAGGCATGGTTTACAAACAGCAAAACCATTAGCATTTTTCACTAGGGACAAATCTCTGCACTATTTAACACTGTTTTTAAATGCCTCGCTATTTTGTTAAAGGCGCTATATAAAAATTTATTAAATTGATTTTTTACTGACAGAGTACATATTTACGGACATGATGGTGGGCCAATAAGACTGGGTTATGAAGCATTGAGCAAAGGACTAGGGTCTGTGACTGAATTTTAACTGACAGCCATTTCTATGGTTCTCCGATAGTGGGTGACTTTTGCATCGCCGTAAAATTTCTTTACTTCATACTTAGAACAGGACTGCAGGACTAAGCATTAGTTGCATTAGTATTGATTTCTTGTGTGACAAATTATGTTTTTAGATTATTTTTATCAGAAGAATCTGACTATTTAACATGAAATACAACTAATAGCATCTATTGACATCTAATTAATTAGCTAGTAGGAAGTCTTTGAATGCCTCTTCTGTCAGCATCACTTGTGCTATAAATTTCTTCACTACCTTAGCAATGCTCCTCAAAACGCATTTTGTGAATGAACACCTTTGATAAGCAATAAAGGAGGGGGAGAGAACAGATGCATGTCTGAGACAGTGGGTCGGTTTACTTGGCTCAGTGTTGTGTTTCTCGCTACTCAAAGCACAAGGGCACATTTGATTATTGAAATACTGACCCCAACAGTCAGAACAGGGCACGTTATGTTTTCCTTTTCGACAAATTTCTTAACGTTACCGAAAATCTATTATTTCTAAAAGCTGTCCCTTGCCCCTCCCGTCCTATAAACGTGATTCTTTCTGTGAATTAAATATACCATGGGAATCAAAAGCCTTCAAGCTCCTGGATGAGCATTTATTTATGCCACTTTCAGTCAATGGATCTCTCTCATTCCCTTGTTGATCTACAGTTCTACACAAACATCAAAGCATCGGACAAACCCAAAAACTACAGTGACTCTCATTAATCCAAGAGGCAACCAAAAAAGGCCAAAGTCCTGGAGAGGACCACTTTTAGTAGAAATGAAGGACACAAATTGGATAGAAAAGGCAATTTCTGGTTCATTCTGCCCAGGAAATTAAGGGTGGTTAGGAGAAGTCATCAAAAAATGTATAAACACACATGTAAAACAATGCACGCACGATGGTAATGTAATGACCATACTGTGATCACATTAAATCCTAAACTGTACCTGTACCTCAAGATGTGGCGGGCGGGGGAGCAGACAAAACTCCTAAAATACATACAGGATAATAAAATGTGGTAAAGACAAACATGAAGAAACAGGTAGGAGCTGCTAAACAACACAACAGTCAGATAAGGCATATAGCCAAACAGTGAGATGGCAGACGACAACAGACGAAGATAGAGGGTGTGAGGCACATGATACAAGACACACACAATCACATGGAAATAAATCCTCCGAGATGGAGAGTAAAAGGCAGGTCGGACCACGGAAACATACCCAGATGTTGGCATTGCACAGCGGGCAATCATCAGTACTCCAACCTAAGAGAATCTGTCTTTAACTGGATTTACAGTAGAGCAGTGTTTCCCTCGGGAACCCACAGACAGTCCACATTTTTGCTCCCTACCGGGAGCTGGGAGGGAGCAAAAACATGGACCGAATGTGGGTCCCTGAGGACCGGATTGGCGTACACTGCAGTAGAGGCCTCAATCAGCAGGGCCACACCTGTCACCTCCACCAGGCCCAAGCGCAGCTCGCAGGTCAGACAGCAGCCTTAGATTCTGTGCCATGTGCTCTGCGTGAGGTACTACAGGCCCCCCACTAAATCACATTCGCCATCGTCTGTCTTTTGTTCACACAAACAACGCAAAACATCACGTTGCAAAGCAAAAATTTTAAATATGTCCGGCAACCTAAGGCTAACCCATTAACATGTAAAATGTGTAGCGATGTGCAAAAGTCTTAGGCAGTCAAAGAGCATTATGTCTAAATGATCTTGAAGTTGAAGTAAAACTATGACATTACGTGATAAAGTGTGTTAGCTTAGCTGTTTCGATACCAGACACCTTAATATGCAGATAAATAGCTTTGAACATTTTCATTGACTGCCTAAGAGTATTGCATAGTGCTGCCTTTGGACTGTTTCATATGTTGCGAAAGGGCGGGAGTGAATGCATGGATTTAATGAGTGCAGGGGGTGCAAGTCTTACAGAGAGTACAGGGGCGGGGCTTTGCAGGTCATAAAATGTGTCCTCCTGCCACACACAGCACATCCCTATAGCCAAACACTGATGTGCTCAACATTATACTCCAGCCCAATATTTATGGTTTTGAAAATATGCCGAGCATATGGTGCTACGGGAGGACAACTACTCAGATGTACCAGCACAGAGTTAAGCTTGCTGTCTATGACACATTTTTGTGGGTAGAAAATTGAACAGGAGAGAATGAAAGGAATGGGGCAGACAGAACATCTGAAAAACACGGCTGAATGGATGTGGTTTCAGTGCGAGTCGCACATACAATGTTCCTCGTGTTCCTCGTGACGGGATGCTCCACACGCACACAGAGCTCATGAGAGGAAAGCCAGCAGCGCAGATGCTGTGAACCTGTCGTGCTGTGTGGCTTTCTTTGTTCATCCCCCGACTGGCGTTTGAAATTCCGACTACGTTCACCACATTTATCTCCCTTAGAGGCCCTGCAATTCCATCCCCTTCATGGAATCGCTTTTTACTGATTCCGCAGCGGCTAAATCAATCAGACGGCAGCCAAATCGGTTGGAAACACTGGAGACAAAAACTAGTTTTATTTTCCTGCGTACCTGAAATTGCAATACTATTGATACTGCAAATGAAACCTGAAGAAAATGTGCAAATTTGACAAGTCAGGATTATGCCTAAAACTGTCCCTACAGTGTAGGTTGGAGTTTGGCTGCAGTACACTACACGGTGCCGACCACAATGTCTCGATATGTCACACCGGGTTCATCTGTTTGATTGTTTCACCTGTATAATCTGTACGGGAAATCAATTGACACGAAAATGTCTCTTCTAGCTGTAAATCTTGGAATGATTACAATGAAGCGTTTCAATGAAAGTAGGCTCATTTTGGGTCATTAACACCAATCAAACTTTCTAAGCTCCAAAGACTAATCGGCATCTATAATACTTTGCAGGTCGGTCAGCATCAGAAGCTGCAGAGGAAAATGCTGAGTCACTAAAGAGCGAGCGAGGCTGGTGCCACCGGCATTCAGAGGCAGGCGGAGACACCAAGGCCAGAGTCTGGCACGGTGAACCTCAGCGCAGAAGGAGCCAAATATATTGGCAAATTGTTGGATTTATGATACAGTGCCTGAGGAAAGGGGCAGGTAGCTGGCATAGAGATTCTGAGATAAACGTGAGAAATTGTGGGGTGGTGGGATGAGGGGGTAAATGAGGAAGAGCATACTGGGCGGAGGAAGAGCATGTGTGCGTGATGAAGGAGACACATCCAGCAGACCTGGCGCAAACACAGGTGGGACATGAGGGACAAAGATGGCATGTGTGCATCGGTGTGGCGGAGTATGGGAGGCTGAAGGCCATGTTCACCCGTAGACCGTGGAGTGGACATTACAGCCCAGCTGACAGGAAGGGTGAGAAGAATGTCAGAGCCGGAGAAGCGAGCGTCAGGACATGGAAGGCTCAGCAGAGAAGAGTATTGTAACGGGAGCAAGGACTCACGGTGAGGGGATGCTGGAGGCGGGTGAGCTGAGAGGGGCGGCACCTCGAGTTTGCTTTACAAAACTGCACATGCAGAAACAAAAGAGAAGGAGACGTTTGCGATTGGGCTTCGCGCTGGGGGGGCGTGTGCAGACCGCTGGCCGTCTGGCTCTGCCGTCATGAGACGGCCTTAGAGGCTCCTCTTAGCGCCAATACTTCAAACTCTAAACACTCACAGAACAAAATGCATCGCTACATTGCGCCAGAACAGGACAGCCATCACAAAGTCAACCGGAAAGAAGTGTTTTAAGCAAAAACCAACAAAGATATGTGACAGGTCGTGAGTTGGGGCAGTACCTTGAAATAAACAAACACAGCTGTGTAGTCTGGAAATATAACATTTAGTATTTCAGACACTTTAGTGAAAAGTAAAAAAAAATCCATCTTCATTAACTATAGAGGCATCACAAACTATAAGAATTGTACTTGAATGAAATGAGTTTTTAAGCAAAACATTATACCAGGAAAGATGTCCTTCATGTCATCAGCACAAAAAAACTTAAAAAGTCATAAATCTGAGCTTTTTACAATGCTTTGAGGCACTACCCCAAATATTAAAAATTCATTGTATAAAATACCAGTACCATCACCCATGAAATACATCTCACATTTTTGACATCATACATCGATCAGCCATAACATTAAAATAACCTGCCAAACATTGTGTAGGTTCCGTCAAACCAGCTCTGACCTGTTGATGCCTGGACTCCACAAGACCTCAGAAGGTGTCCCGTGCTATTTGGCATGAAGACATTAGCAGCAGATCCCTTAAGTCCTGTAAGTTGTCAGGTGGAGCCTCCATGGATCAGACTTGTTTGTCCAGCACATGCTACAGATGCTCAATCAGATTGAGACATGGGGAATTCGGAGGTAAAGTCAACACCTTCATCTCATGTTCCTCAAACCATTCCTAGACAATTTATGCATGGTTCATTATCCTGCTGAAAGAGGCCACTGCCATTGGGAAATACCATTGCCATGAAGGGGTGTACTTGGTCTGCAACAATGTTTAGGTAGGAGGTAAGTGTCAAAGTGACCTCTATATGAATGCCGGGACCTAAGGCTTCCCCGCAGAACATTGCCCAGAGCATCACACTGTCTCCACCAGCTTGCCTGCTTCCCATAGTGCATCCTGGTACCATATCTTCCCCTGGAAAATGACGCAGATGCATGTTGCCATCCACTTGATGTAACAGAAAAAGTGACTCATCAGACCAGGCTGCCTTCTTCCATTGCTCCATGGTCCAGTTCTGACACTTACATGCTCATTGTAGGTGCTTTCAGTGGTGGAAATGTCTGTGGTTACACAGCCCCATAGGCATCAAGCTGCAATGCATTGCATGATTTCTTTCACAGCCACCGTTAACTTTGTCAGCAGTTTTTGCTACAGTAGCTCTCCTGTTTAACCAGACAACACGGGCTAGCCTTTGCCACCCATGTGTATCAATCAGCTTTGGGTGCGTTGGCCTTCCTTAGACCATTTTTGGTAGGTACTGACCACTACATCCCAGTTACACCCCACAGGACCCACCAGTTTGGTGATGCGCTAATTTGGCCCTTGTCAACGTTGCTCAGATCCTTAGACTTACTTCCAACAATCAACTTCAAGAACTTTCCTGGCACATAATGTCACCCATTACTAGTGCCATTGTAACAGGATAATCAATGTTATTCACTTCACCTTTCAGTGGTTTTAATGTTATGGCTGGTCAGTGTATACCCCCTCAAAAGGCACTACTCCATTACTTACCTGATGTCTTGCAAGTCAACAGCTGTCAATCTGTCATTTTCAGTGATAGTCTGAGACCAGACTCTCCACAAAAGACACCTGAGCACTAGACTATATCCAGTAGCTCTGCATCAAAAGCAAACGTGGCAACAGAGCACATAAATTGGCCAGGAACTGGAGACGACCCCCTACATCACTGCTCCAACACACACAAGTTCAACAGCAAGGCTAGAACATTAAATGAAATGGGTAATTTACTATGACATGTTTACTTACTCTGTGGGACATTCTAGTAACTAATATGGCATAAAACTCTAAACCTATCAGCTAATTCTTCTTAAAATGATTAATTCTAACCTAGGTGAAAGAAGCGACATGTATGTGGATATTATACTTCATGATTAATATAGAAATCATAAGATCAGGCACATTGAATTTCATCAAACATGTACCAATGCAATGTTTTTTTCAAAGGTTTTAAACAATTTGTTCATTACTCATTGTTAATTCCACTATGTAGTTGTATAGTTGTGTTGCTATCGAAACTGTGACAGTCCCAAAAACATGCTAATAAATGTAGGAAAAGCAAGATTGATTCCCTCTTTCCCTGTAAACACTCTGAGGGGATTGACCACACATTCCACAAACCAGGAAACTGACCACACATTACACTGACCTGCAAACTGACCAGCCACTCTGCCAACCTGCAAACTGACCACACATTCCACCAACCTGCAAATTGACCACACACTCCACCAACCTGCAAACTGACCAAACATTCCACCAACCTGCAAACTGACCAAACATTTCACTGACCTGCAAACTGACCGCACACTCCACCAACCTGCACACTGACCACACATTCCACTGACCTGCAAACTGACCACACATTCCACCAACCTGCAAACTGACCAAACATTCCACTGACCTGCAAACTGACCGCACACTCCACCAACCTGCACACTGACCACACATTCCACTGACCTGCAAACTGACCACACATTCCACTGACCTGCAAACTGACCACACATTCCACCAACCTGCAAACTGACCAAACATTCCACCGACCTGCAAACTGACCAAACATTCCACTGACCTGCAAACTGACCGCACACTCCACCAACCTGCAAACTGACCGTACACTCCACCAACCTGCACACTGACCACACATTCCACCGACCTGAAAACTGACCACACATTCCACTGACCTGCAAACTGACCACACAATCCACTGACCTGCAAACTGACCAAACATTCCACTGACCTGCAAAAAAAAAAACACTGTTTCGATTTGCGACAGCTGGGACAGGCAGGTGTTGGTAAATATCTCAGAGTATATCTGAGGTGCAGGACCAACAAATGGATAATAATCACAGGGACCGTGAAAGACAAAAGTGCCAGGACACACACACACAGGCAACAGAAGGGACACAAGGAAACACCTGCATCAGAAAGTGATGCCAGATACAAACACCACATATAAAACCATGAACACAAGCAGCATCCTCATCTCATTGAGGGACTACGAGAGTCTGGTGGAGCTATTTTTGGTGGACAGGGGAAGGGGCAAAGAGAACTCAGGGAGGGGAGAGAGAGGTTAGGGGGCCAAATGCTTCAGAACTTACGCTGCAATAGAAATGTTAGCTGCTGACAGGGGGCTGACCTCCTTTACCTCCTTGGCCTTTTGGAGAGCTATCTTTTTATTGATGGCTTCCTCCTGCTCTTCCTCATCCTAGACGAGAGAGTAAGACAATAACTGTAATTGCTGCTAAGGTACATCATTAAGTGTGTTGGAACTTCCAACCAGCTAAGAAGCTCATTAACTTGATTGCAGAGAAACTCATCTCATCACTGGTCTGCCCAGGTAAGAAGGATCCAGCAGATTCCTGATAGACCCCACTGACGTGATCCGGTCTTTTCAAATGCAAATATTAAGAAATGTTCTCCGGGACGCATGCAGAACTGAAAGGAGGATTTAGTGGCTGAAAGGGTTTTTCGGTTGGTTGGGTTAGGTAAGTGATTTATGACACCCATGAGCACGATGCATGATGACGCGATGACCTGAGCTTTGGCTGATCAAATCATACCTTTGTGAGTTCTTGTGCATTTGCCAGGTTGTCAACAGCAATGGCCAAGAAGACATTGAGCAGAGTGTCTGATCAAGACTGGGTTCAGGAAAGCTTCACACCATCCCAAAGACAATACGGTGAACATCTGTGCTGTTGTGTCAAAACTACTCAACTGTACAAAACTTTTGTCTTATCTTAATGTAGTGGAAATGAATACCGAACATCTGGCCTTCACAGATTTATGCAAAGAAGAGGATACAGTTGCCAAAGAGTGTTAGAACAATGAAGTAGATGGAGGAAAACATGCCACGGCGAACTCCTCCTTGAGATTCAATACCATGATACATGACAGCATTCCAGTCCTCTCCGGTGAGAATCTGGACAATAAAAAACACACACAGAGTTTAGTATATAGCGCAATTTCATTCTGGCCTTCATAAGAAGCTTGAAATTTACTTTGAATGAGTTCGAATGAGTCATTCTTACCTGGAAAACTGTAAGAATAGCAGCAGGGAAGGTGTCAAAGTTTGTTGTAGGTGTCTCATCTTCAAAATTAAACCTTGCAGGAGGAGGAGAGAGAGAGCGAGGTTTTCACTGTGTCTGATTACTAATGTAGTGAGTGTCGATAATATAACCACAGAGCGAAGGGCTCATAGCAGGTCATGCCTAACATCCAGGACAGTTCTGCTGAAACGCTACTTAAACATACCAAATACCCTCCTGTTAGAGCATATAGCAAGGTGCTAAACAACCATCATAATCATCTCTCTATCCATCTTGTAAAACCACATATCTTATTCAGGGATGTGGGGGTCTAGGGCCTAAATTGGGGGCTACCGGCACAAGACAAGTAACAACCCAGGATGGGCCAGCAGCCCATCACTAGGTACAGTACACTCACACTGGGAGACTCACAGGCGATTCTTTAACTCCAATTAACTTCAGGGTGGGGGGAGTGGAGCACTTGGAGGAAACCCCACAATGACTTGGAGAGAACATGCCAATGCCATGGTGAAGACTTGAACCCTAATCCCAGAGGTGTGAGGCAACAGTGCTAAGCACGGCACCACCAAGCCCCCATTCTAACCAGTTCAACTGATTTGATGAACAGACCTAATTTAATCAGAAGTCACAGACTGCCCTAAAACACGAACAAATGGTTGCCTGAGTTATTTTGCTTGCTTTATAAACTTTCCCCATGCTCTACAAAAGGTTCTGTGTAATGCTACTGGACATAAATATCAAGACTAATTACACTGAACAAAAAGCAATTAAAGGGTGCAATCATGCTGAAACAGATTGCAGTACAATTCGAGAGAAGGATTTACAAGAACCAGCCCCAAAAACAGTGCATCCAGGAAGCATCCTTAAGATACACATGTTATATAGCTGGCCTATATATGATGAATTTTTTTTTTATTCATGCCAGGTGCATTTTTAGAAAAATCCTCTTAATAGTACAGAGGGTCATTACAAAAGATGACTATTTCCACAACTCTGTACAATACACAAGAATGGTGTCACAAAATAAAAGAGTGACTGCAATATACTTGCAAAGAAATTTAATTCATTTAAAGTAATTTAAAAACAAATGTCCAGCAAACACGATAAACCATTTGGGAATGGTTTCACAATTTTATCGAATGTTGCTTAAAGGTAACTATCCCTAAAACTCATAGTAAAACAAAGCTTCTGAACTACAAAAGCAGATACACATCTGCTCAGGTAAACCCAACAGGGCCTAAACATCAGGATCTGGTGTCTGTAAGAAGATAAACAGCTTGAAGGCACTCGAGCTCCGAAATTTAAAATTGCTAATCTTGACATTGCGCTTTCTGTGTTCACATACAAGGAGCAAATAAAAATTCTTCAAAAGAGGCATTGAATATCTCTATAAGTTTTGAATAAAAACTCACCAAAGTTAGTCAATAAAAAAGGTCATGAGACAAATAAGGACCAGAAATAATAAATAAATAATTTAAATTTGCAATTAAATTATTACTTTTGTGACATCACATTCAGAAGTTGTCCTCCAAGAACCGTTAGTCTTCCCCAAACTGTTTGCAAATAATCACCTCAAATGGCATCTAGATATTAAGTACCACGCTATAGTAATGCGATTATGTAAGAAAAAAGGAGAGAGTAAAATAATTTTTGCTGGCATAAAGCATGTAATTAACATGATGGAGTGGATTTGGCTCAAACACACCTGGAGCATTCATCGAATTAAGCTGCTGGCCTGAGTCTGACACAAACACAACCTCCAAGGCTGGATAACTGCCAAGGTTTTAGGGCCCGACCAGAGGTACGGAAGACGGAACTGGAATGTAAATAATGCGGCACTTTCGCCATCCGCGTCGACTGAAACATTTGTGACGGCTCTTCATAAGCAGACTGTCAATGGCGCAAAGTCCCAAATGATAAGAGGGACGTTGGGTGAGCGGAAAGGACACTCACTGTCCCCCAAAGAGCTGCATTCCCAGCAGAGCAAAGACCACAATGAAGAGGAAGAGCAGGAAGAGCAGGCTGATGATGGACTTCATGGAGTTGAGCAGAGAGACCACCAGGTTCCGCAGGGAGTTCCAGTACCTACAGAGGAGACACAAATAATGTCAGAGGAAAGGAAGGAGAGCTTTTGCCGGAAGACTGATCATGGCAGGAGTTAGAATTATGCAAACGATAGAGGTTGTCTCCTAAAGTTCTGTTTAGTATGATGCGGCTTCAAATTGCGGCTCATTCATCTCCAACAATACTAACTTCAACCATTTATATAGATAAATCCCTGAAAGGCTTGTCTTGTTGTCAAGACCCAAGTCACATTTTACATATTGTTCAGTAAGGCTTTATTCATATGGACCAATGCTACTTCTTCATAGTCAGAGAGATTAATTGTTATTGTTGACACACCACAATGAAATGTGTCCTCTGCATTTAACCCAAATGTGACATAGCAGGGGACAAATAATTCAGCACAGAGGGAGCAGTACCTTGCTGGTTGGAGATTTGACTCAGCAATCTTTCAACTACAAGCACACATACCATTAAGCCCTCACTGCCCACAAAGAAGCTGTGCCTGAACAAGGGCTTGAACCCGGGACCCTCAGATTAAAAGTCTGATGCTCTACCGACTGAGCTATCCAGGATCTAGTCACACGATTCCTGAAAATCTGTGGCCACCCCACACTGCAGTAATTATGAATGTGGCCAAAAGCATTGGTGCCATTCCACTTTCTAAAAGATAATCACAATTATCCATGAAATAAGTTGAAACTGACAAAAGTAAGTGGCATCCACTCCTTTATTCAATTCCCCATACAGCAGACACTTGACTAAATACTGTAAGTGGAACAGTAACAATAATTTTGGCCTTGTCTATAAGTGAGACATTATCTGAAGAGGGCTTTCATGCTGGCTGCAGACAAATACTTACTTTGTAACTTTAAATATCCTAAGCAAGCGGAGAGCTCGGAGCACGCTGATCCCAAAGGAGGCCCCAGGTTTGATCGCGGCCCACACCACCTCAAAAATACTGCCAACAATAACCTGAATAGGGAAGATCCAGGATCCTTTTAATAAAAGGCATCTCAGTTTCATCTCAGAACCAACACCTTTTATTATCATTTTAATATCAGATAGTAATAATATATCTGCAATAAATGTTATAAATACAAATGTGGAATGTCGCAGAAGGTCGGAAGGGCTGTTTGCAAAGAAACTCACCCCAAAGTCAAAGCAATTGAAAGAGGAATGAAAGTAATTGCGGGGTCCCAGTCCGTACATCTTCAGGGTCATCTCTATCAGGAATAGTCCCAGGAAGACAAACTCCGCCAAGTCTGCCAGGGCAAATATAGTGGATGCAAGGCAATCAATAGCTTTGCCGGCATTTAGTTAGTAAGTCGAATATACATCAGCAGTACCCTACCAAAGTGCATACATATTGTCTGCAACAGCTTTCATATTGTCATTCTCAATGTGACTCTTTGCAAATGTATTCCATAAAATGTAATAATTATTCCTTGACCTTATTAAACACTGGGGCAAGCTATTTATTTATTAATTTAGTCTTTTATAAAAACACGTAGGGGCGGCATGGTGGTGCAGTGGTTAGCACTGTTGCCTCACACCTCTGGGACCCAGGTTTGAGTCTCCGCCTGGGTTAC
>JAABNY020000039.1:16174105-16185890 GCA_015164015.2 Brevimyrus niger
ATACACACACACTACAAAAAAAAAATGTGTGTGCGTGTGTGTGCATGCAAGGGCATTTGTGTGTACATAAGAAGAACTGTGCAAAAGTCTTAGGCAGTCAAAGAAAATAATGTATCAGTGATCTTCATGTTACTGTAAAACTATTATTTCACGTCTATCAAAGTATGTGAATATCGAGTACTACAATAATATACCACATAAATAAACCTATTTACAAACAGCAAATATGCCGCATACAGCGTTCTACTATAGTGATGACAAGCTGCCTGCAATTCCCAACAGCTACAATTTTTATGTTGCAAAAATAATTAGGTGTAATGAGACAGGGGTGAGGGCGGGGCCTTCCTGAGCTTCCTCCCGAGCAGCTACCAGACACCCAGGATGTGGGAGACGGCATGAGCTGCGCTGGCTTGATGCCTTCATTCATTCTATGACGTGACCAGGACTAATTCCTGCGTATCTGTACCGTGTGCACAGGCTTCCATTAGCTATAACACCCATTCTCTGCCTGGTTAGATCTTCATCCATGGCTCTATGGGTTACGGAATGCGACCAGCAGATGTGGCTGCTAAGTTATTTTTCGGCAGAAACGATTTTAACTTGCTTAAGTTTTTTTTTTTCGATCTCATCACAGCTCGTTATGAACTAGACCTATTCATTTTAAATATACTGTATTAGACACAATGATACCTGCATGTAAGTGCATTATGGGTAAATAAATCAGTGCATGTGGAAATTTAAATGCCTTAATATAATGTGCCATGAAAACAACATTTTTAAGAAAGATTAAATCTATTACAAATGTTGTGTATATATAATGACTATAAAATATCATTTTAAAATTATTATTAGATCTTTTCACGTTTAAATTAGAGTGTCTGGCCAGAAACATAGAAGAGCTACTGTTTGACCAGGATTTATAGGATTGGCATGTATACACACACACATAAATGTGTGTATATATGTATTTTTTTATTTTAGATTATACAATATATACAGCCATGGGAAAAATTAAGAGACCACTCTATATTTTTAAACAAATCTGCATTTTTAAATCCAGGTTTCATTGTGGTTGAGTGGTGGGATGCTTTGAGGTGAACAATTTCTAAGACAGCAGTACATAGAAATAAGGTGAAGCAAGAGACACTGGGAATGACCAGAAACCAGCCAGGTAAAGGGCAGAAGCAACATAACACTGGACAACATCACAATGGGCACACATCCATGCAGCTGTAGTTGCTTTTCATAGAGCTACTGGACCATCCCACTGGAGTGCAGGTCCGCCATGACACTGTCAAACTGACAGATTTTTTTAAAGTAAAAAACTACAGCTTTATATGCAAAGAATATGTTGTTTCAGGTCCCTAACAATCAATTTCCTATTCTGAAACGGACAATTTAATTCTGAAATTCAAAATATTTGAAACCCCTGATGAATCATTCAGTCAAGAAACAAACCCATCCTGCACAGCAATGCCCACTCCTCCAAAGGCATGCCATCTTTTATACAGGCACATAAACACATCTCTATGCCCCCCACGTGCGGCGGAGCCATTAACGACAGGGTAATGATAATGTTAAAGACGACGGCTGACACTCAGGACTCACATTGTAGAGGATGTCCACCCAGCCCTCCATGGTGATGCACTGGAAGACAGTCAGCACAGCGAACAGGATGTTGTCGAAGTTAGTGATACCAAAGTTGGGCCCAATCCAGTACTCCCTACACACGGTGTCATTCAGCTCTGCACAGGTTCGAGCCGGAGCTTCAAGGCCGCAGGGGAAATCGGCTGCCAGCTCTCCTGTAACGACAGGGTGCAAACAAGCGTGTAGGTTTGGTTTCAGCATTGGCAGGGACCAAATCGGCGCCAAACGACCCCCACTCCCCCCAAACAAACACGGTACTCCCACAATATGAGTTGGGACAAGTCTGTATGGTCCAAACCCAAATCTACGCCCTTGGCAAAGAGCCATGTAAAGATTCAGAGACTGGGAACAGAACCACATGAAAAAATATATTTGTTTCTTTTTTATAAATTGTAATATATTTTGTTATAAACTGAATCAGCAGGAGGACACAGAACCATGTGAAGGGTTTGCCCCCTGAGTCTGCACATGCATTACAATGTTGGTAACTGTAAATGTGAGACCCCCCCATCTACCGGTGAAATGAATAGTTTTCAGGATTCTTAGAGTGTATTGATTTGGAAGCCTCAGCCAATACTAACTACAACAGCATTGCTTATTGACTTTCATGCTTTACTGCTGTCACTCCGGCTAACAGCTTTTACTCATTCTATTAAGTGCCTGGCTATTTCTGTTACACTGAAACCATTACAGCAGTTTCTTCACCACCTTCTCCACTGTGATAAGTACATTATACTTCCTCTAGACAGACGGACAGATATACCTCTAGCATACAATGTTTAAATAACTCCCAAATACTGTGAGAGCGTTTCCTTTCAACACCAATAGGGTGTAAATAGTTTGTAAATAGCTTCCTTCAGTGATCATCGAAGGTGCGAGATTGGTAATGACGAGGTAACCAGACCAGCCTTTTAGTTAGTATAATTAACTCATTAATGAGTTAATGATAAGTGCCTTTTGAGTTGGGGAGGGTGGAGTGAGAGAGGTAATGGTAAATATCAAGGTCCACTGCCAAATGCAGACATGTCTATTTGGTTTATTGGGAAAATTGACTCATCCAGGACTGTTCAGTGCCTGGTCTTGTGTTTCATCTTTGTATATTTAAAAAGCAGCCTTGCTTTACCTATGTAAAGAGTAATACAAATTAGCTTCTCCTGCTCTGAATAGACATCGAGCTACATCTAGTAATATTCACATCCGCTTCCGTGTTGTAAAAATGACACAAAATCCTTTAGGATCTCATTCCTCTCCCTTGCTTCAACTCCCACCTAAAGTTGACTTTGCTTTCTCTGTCTCTGCCTGTTGCGACGAGGCTTCCACTGAGGCCCCAGTTAGCAAACCGTTTTAAAAGCCTAGAGGAATTCGAAGAGAGTCAAAGCGGAGTCTGCCACTCTCCTCCGTAGGTTTCAGAAGGCATCCATATCGTATCAACAGCTCACTGGCAATCCAACCAGGATGAATGGGACACAGCAAGTCTCTATAACAGCCTGGTGGGCTCATGCACACACACAGGTTTAAAGTTTTCATTCCTATATTCTGGCCGGGCTCTTGGAAAATGCAGGATGGAGGATCTCCAACCAACAACTTTCTAATTTTTATTATATTTTCTTATGTGGTTTTAATTTTTTATTTTAGCATTTTACTATAGGCGGTACCCTCCCGGGACATGAGCTATGGACACAAGTTGCATGATAATCAGCAAAACCGTGGATTAGTCAGTGCGAGCAGTAAGCAGGGCACAACCCTGAAGTTAAAAGCTCCATGTGTGGAGCCAACTGGAGCCGCCTCTGTGCTGTGCTGACTCACACGCCAGAGCGGCGCTTAGCAATAGCCGTGCGCGTGTTTTCAGGCCTTGCTCGCTCTGTTTTCTTGTATCGTATTCAGTGCCTCTATCATACCAGCAGCCCTACACAGGTTCATAGCCACAAAACATTTCAGCAAGTGTCCCCCTTGGTAGATTTCGCTGATCAGGGACTTTGCCTGGGCCCCGTTGTGCCAAATGGGCCCTATGTTTTACCTGTCCCAAGATCTGGCCATCGTTGTACAGCCCTTATCTCCGGTGTGGTAAGGAAAAGAGGGACAGGCCACTGCAAACCAAAAAAATGTATCCACTGGACCAAAAGCCTAAATTTAGGAACAGTACTTTTTGAAAGTGCAGTAAATGTAATAAACCTCTCCCCCACTACTTATGTATGCAGACAAAAGACAAAGTATTACATCAAAATGCAGCATTAATCCACTAAACTGGCATACTTATATTTTTTATTGTTACGACTAGAATTCTTAAATAGTGTCTGGCCCGTTTCTGCATCAGGCCTGTGACAGTGAGTCTTTGCCATGTCTGAGAGGGTTGGGATCTATTCCAAAAGTGTTCTAACTCAGGGGTCACCAACTCCGGTCCTGGAGGGCAACTATCCAATAGGTTTTCTATCCTACCTGGCTTCTGATAAGCCACACTAGTTCTCAGGTAAATACCAGAGAGCAGCAATCAACATTACTGGGCCTTCATGGCTAAAAGCACGTCTGTAACAGGTGAGGGCTTTGGCACTTTTTCAGCATCGAGGATCTTTGGCTTCTGCCGTCTGTTGGGTGGAGGAGTCATAAACTGTTCAGGTACCTCAGCAACCCACCTACATGAGCGTTCCATTTGCCATACAAATAGAACTTATAGAGCACAACGCTAAACAACGAAGCACCCAATTCTGTTTCATCCTTCCCTCTTTACCTCTGTTGGACCTGTCCTGACGATAATATAAGAATCGATAACGGCAATATATTAATGAAAAAAGATTTAAGTGCACTTAAAGGTTTCAGATGTACTTTGTAAGATGGAAGCAGGACCATTAAGTTTACGGTTCCAGGCCTGTCTGACCATACGAAGGCCAGCGAAACACAAGCAGCCCCTGAGCTGAAGGGGAGCCGAACGCTGCTAGACAACCAAGAGGCCCGAATGGAACCGCGTGCAGTATGTTCAAACACATAGGCCTCAGGCAGGGTCTAATTCCAGTTACTCTACAGGATCTATACTCCTACCATAGACATATTACCCTCCCATCTCTATTTTTATTGTCATGTTAACAAAGTGACCGTACATTTTGCACTGAAAATTTATTGATTTATATTAATCTCGTTTATGAGCCTGGAAGGAATAATACGAGAAGGGTTTCAAGCAGTGATAAACATCCCTAAGTTGTGTTAACCCTGTAATTACAAGCTGGCCTTGTCACAGGGATTTATAGAGAACATAGAGGATAACATGCTGCTGTGCTTTCAATGTCAATATGTTAATAGGTGGGTTTGGATAAAGGTCAAATGTCTCAATAATTCACATAGAAACCACACAGAGACAGATTTTATATCTCGGAGGGGATATCCCATTAAGTCCTTCAGTAGATGTCAGAACAAATATATATATATATATATATATACTGTATATCTGTATATACTGATCCTAACTAAACCAAATATGGCAAATATATTATATTTTATGTATATGATATTATACAGCTCCTACAAGTGCACAAGTATAATGGTGCCGATTCTTCTGTCTTGGAAGCTGAATAGGGATGTTTGGGAGGCACAATGACCTCATACTGTCAGGCTTGATTCCTAACTGCAGCCGTGTGTGTGTGTGTGTGTGTGTGTGTGTGTGGATTAGGTTTATATTACTTTGTGGGGACCATTTTCCACTTGCGAACGAGATACGTTCCAGACAGCTGTTCATAACTTGAAATGTTCGTAAGTCATTATTCAACATCATTCTAAGGATATACGCAAGTATAAAGAACTAGGATGCTGGGAGTACGCACGCTACGCTGCTGTGTGGCGGGAGTAGCGGACAGAAGTCGTACTAGACGGGATTGGCATGATGAGAAAAAAAAATTATGTTGCGTACAGGAAACGGAAGCCCAGAAACACAATTTGGACTTACAGTCCTCTTCGTTCGTATGTCTGAAAGTTCGAAAGTTGAAAGTTCTTAATTAGGGAAGCGCCTGTATATATAAATTCAGACCAAGGTTTGGATTTTGTTTCAACTAGCCAGTTGAGTATGAAGAGTCACTCCACTGGTTGGTTAAAACAAAATCTTGGCCTGGATTTGTACTTTCTAGACTTGAAATGTCCATTACTGCTTTCCCTTTGTAATGAAAGCAGAAAAAGATAATTAAAAGGGGGGAAAAGACAAATTACTATATATCCTATTATACAGTGTTATAAATATTTAAAAACTTTGGACTCTTTCCTGGTACTCCTAGAATATGCTCTAAAAATTTCTCCAAACCCAACTAACATATTTTGCGTGAAAGTTGTATTTTTGTATGTATAGCTTCTGCTAGGGGAACTACAATATTAATCTTTGAATGCTTATTCTTCGTTAGCCAAATGAAAGTAGTGCAACAGGAGATGGATTAGGACCACATTAACATCACCGCATCATAAATCCAGAATTACCGCATCATAACTCTATCATGACCGACAAACATTAAAGTAAATATTACGGCAAAAAAAATAACCGTAGTAAAAACCACGAGGCACTTCAACGGCATCACTGCATCACTAAATGTGAGACGGCGGAGATTCTCATAAGTTTGATTAAATAATGAAAAGTGCTCCTCGGAAGTGAGAGCCATGGAGACAGAGCCCGTGCCATGTGACAAGGTCTCTAACCTGTGTCGCTCCTGAAGCAGGCGTGGTGGAACTTGCCCATGTAGAACTCCACACCGATGATGGCGAACATTACAATGGCAAAGAAGAGCAGCAGTCCTATCTGAAGCAGGGGAACCATGGCCTTCATGATGGACTTCAGCACTACCTGCAGGCCTGAGAAGGAAGAGACATCGACTCACAAAGGACCGTTGCATAAACAGGGGTGACTTATTTTTTGGAATTACTCAGCGATTGCCCCTTATACCAGAGAATTCTTCAGAGAACATCAGGAAACACAAAGTATTCAGAGTAGACAATTATATTGTCAAATGCTTATAGCTTTCTAATTTCTGTTCAAATGTGTCTTTAAACAAGCTCACTTTCACATTTTTACAATTAACTTCAGTTAAAGTTTCAGTAACATCTTTATAGTTTTAATATTGTTATTGAAGGCCTACTTAAGTCAGTTTTAGACTACAATGGAATTTCTGAAAAGTATTGCGTTTGAAAAAAAAGGCCTGTGTATACCACTGATATGTTGTGTGATTAATTAACAAGGGGTGTTATTGTTTGGGAATCTGGGTGATCACTCACTCGGGATTCCGGAGACCAGTTTGAGTGGGCGTAGCACGCGGACGGCCCTAAGGGTCCTTAGGTCAAAGTCTGAGCCCACAGTGGCCAGGATCCTGCAAAGTAAAGAGAAAGGATGTTTTAAATTTGAAGTGCAGATGCAGAATTGCTTTTACTTTACATCAGCCACTATAAGGAGGACTGTGATGCAAGTAAGTGTGGAGAAAAGGAAGGCTGGAAGAAAGGCGAGACACAGTTCATCCCAGGTAAGAAGTCAGTGAGGGGGTCACAAGATGGACCCTGCTGCACTGACACCAGCATTTCAAGCAAGCCCACAGTACAGGGTGACCTCGGGAGACAGATGAAGGCATTTGGGTGACTTGCAACTGCAGCCTAATAACCAGAGGGGAATGTTCACTTCTGTATTTTCATCTAAGTAAATTAAACTGAACAAAATGGTCTACCTACAGTAAAGGAAAAGGAGGCTCCTCTGTGACTTTCCCCAGGAACTGGTTTAAAGAGAGTTTACACCTCCTGCCTTAGTGCATTATTCTCCTGTAAAGCGGCCCTTCAGATGCGTCATCAGACGTGAAAGTAGGCCTGTCACTATTGATTATATCAAAAATCCTGTAAGAATCCAGTAACATCGAGTAATTGTTTTAAAAGTAATATAATATAATATAATATGCGCTACTGTACCACCCTACCAGGTTAGCAAGATGTGCCATGTTAATATCGACATGGCATTTTGTGCACGTGGACTTGCACATTGCAAAGATCGCGATAGTCTACTGCAACTTTGTTTTTTAATGATGGTTCCTTTTCAATATTATCTAGTACAGTGGTACCTCGGTTCTCGAATTTAATCCGTATCGGAATCCTAAAAAGTTTGAGTTCTGATCGAATTTTTCCCATAAGAAATGATGAAAAAACAATGAATTGGTTCCCGGCCCCCCAAAATTACACCTTTTTTAGCATTTAAACACAAAATGAACTAGATAGAACAAGAGCATTTTTTCTCAGTGACTTCCAAAACCATGCAGTTCTTATCCCAACATTACCTCTGCCCTGCCCCGATCTTCTGCTCCTTCCGTGTGCCACGCCCCCTCGTTAACCTCTTGTGGGATCCCCATATGATCAGCTGTTTCTGGTTGTTGTCATTAGTCCTCCGTATTAAGTCTGCGTTTCAGTTTGTTTCCCCAGTCCGGTCATTGGGTGCGTTGGACTTGCTTATAGCACTGGCTTAAAGCAATGTATTCTGATCCTGACGCAATGCATTACTGTTAGAATAATTGCAACCTCTCACCTGGCTGCACAAACTGGAACCGCCTCCGTGATGACCGTGAGTTAATTTATCTGGTAAAATAAAGTTTAAATAAATGACATAAATGCTCTAATAGTACATGTAAATTAGTGGTTTATTTATTGTTAGTTACTGTAATGTTGTGCTGCTTTATTTGGTTCATCATCTAGTCTGTAAAGAAAACATTTAGATAAGAATTGCATTGTAGTATGACTTATTTTCTGGCGTGTACAATTTATATTGGGTCAGCTTCACGGTTCAACATCTGATATTCAGATCGAGTTCTAGGTCGAATTCGCGTTCTAGTGAGTTTGAGAACCGAGGTACCACTGTATATGTAAAAAAAAAAAAAAAATGTGTGAAGTTTGCTCCCGCTGTTCCGCATGCGCTCTCGGACACAATCATGATCATTCTCTCCTTGCTGTTGGATACACTCATAGACTGCAGCGCATTTGTGAGGAACTAAAAAATATGTAAAGAGGGGAAAAGCCAACTTTCGTCTTCTGCTGTGTGGTTTTGTTTTGTATTCCATAGATAAGATATGGTGCAGCAACAAATGATTTGTCAGCATTGCTTTGTGTCTGCTGGCACAACTTATGGCAACACTATGGAAGTAAATCTGTCATCAGAATTTTAATTTTATATGCCACTGAAATTCTAACATTGAATATTTATGCATTGGAAATATGCATCGGAAATTCCGGAAATTAATAGGTTAAAAATACAAAGACAACATTTCAAGGCTGCTCAAATTCGGCGGTCCAAATTCACATGCAAAAATATGAAGTTAAAAATATGAGGAGTAGAAGTTGTCCGACTTGGCTGCAGTCAGTTTATACTCCACCCCTGCAGCCAGCCAGATGCTATTGTCACGTCAGCTGCACACAGACCTAAGCCCAAATCGAACGCAGCCACAGATTCGATTGCTTAGCCTTGGTATCCTGGATGTATAACTCGTATTTTTAACCTTGTATTTTTGCATGTGAATTCAGACCGTCGAATTGAAGCAACATTGAAATGTTGTCTTTGTATTTTTTTACCTCGTATTTTTGCATGTGAATTTGGACCATCGAATTTCCGATGCATATTTTCCAATGCATAAATATTCAATTAAAAAAAAAGAATTTCAGTGTCATACAAAATTCAAATTCTGATGACAGATTTACTTCCATACAACACCACCAACTTATCAGCCAGGCTCTGTTGTTAGATAATCAGTTATATTTGGAGTTATATACATACATACGTATATATATAGACATATGTATAATGATATGACTAATTAAGCTGCAGGGCTAATTCTTGTTTGCGGCGATCATGTTGACATGGGAATCGTAGAAAGTCCGTAGAATTCAAATGTCGTCATTTAATATGTATTTGCTTTGCAGTCTTTCTAAGTTCCACTTTACAATACTGACAGACGTCTTTATTTTCTTTCACTTTTAATGCGTGGTGCTGCCATGACACTGACATTCTTTATTTGGATCCAAACCGTCTATGTGGCATCTTCCTTCCGCCATTCTGCCGAATAATCGATTAGGAAAATGTTAGTTGATGCTTTTATTAAATCGAGCTTAACTGAATAATCGTGACAGCTCTATGTGAAAGTAATGCACACTGTTGCGTTTGCCTTCCTGGGAGACAGACCCTGCTCAGAGCCTTCCGCTGGTGGTCTGGACCCTCATGCTGATTCGTCTTGTCAAGTAGCCAGACCTGTATGTGTTTTGAAAGGTCGTCATCCAGCCAAGCCAGGTGCCCCGTGGGCAGCCGCTCGCGATAGCAGCGTGAGGGTAAATGTCCCGCTAAGGCAGGCCTGAGAAGGTACAGTACAGAGTGATCCAGGCAAAGCGGTGAGTTCAGCAGCGAATAGGGGAGGGTGTGGAGGGGCAGGAGCAGGCTGAGTACAGCTGAAAAATAGAGAAAGGAGGGTGTGGATAGGCAGAGCAGGAGAGAATCCTGCTGTGATCTCCCCTTAGTTTGATTAATTGAGCAACACTGGTAAAGTCAGTCATGAAGGTCAAAATGCAAAATCAAACCAAGAATCCAAATGCAGAAGTAAGGAAAAACAATCCCCCTGTGTATATATTCCCCGGTGCGTGGCTTAATGGGTACAGTAGGGAAGTGCACTTGTAATTGAAAGACTACACGTTTGAATCCCCGACCAGCAAGGCACCACTGAGGTACCCTGTGCAAATTACCACCCCCAAGCACTGATGAATTAGCTGCCCCCTGCGATGTCACATACGGGTTAAATGCAAAGGGCACATCTAATAAGACGTCCTTTACATTTTGTCTCCGTTTCAGTCCAGGCTGATTATCGATATTCCAGCAGGGTAGCATATCAGGCTGTCAGAGGGGTTCCGGTCTCTGCTTTGGACCACAGCTCCAGAACATAGGAGAGGAAGCGGAGCGTCTCCCCCAGGATCAAAGGCGTGCAGGCGGGGCCTCCCTGCACTGATCACACACCCCAGATGCGGACCATACAGCCTGCCCCCCCCAAGACCGTGTCCATGCCAGCATTCCGTATTCCAGAAAGACTGCTGGGGGGGGGGTCTTGCCTTTCCCTGCATCACCGCCATCAGCCCACCAGACAGTACAGGGAGGCCAGCAGCAGACCCGGGGATATTCCTCCCTCGTTTTGGCCTGGCTCCTCTCTGACATCTGTTAAGTCATTGCTGGGGATTCACGGCAGGCTCATTAATAAATGGGGGGGACATGCAAGGCGGTACGGAGGTGCAGAGTCACGCTGCCGTGAGGAGAGCGGCAGGGATGTAACGGCAGGCGTGGCAGAGGCTACCTGCTCCATGCATGCACACAGCCACCAAAGGCCCATCTCAGCCTAGTGTTCAATGGGGGGGGAGCAGCATTCAGCCTAGTGTTCAATGGGGGGGAGGTGCAGCATTCTGTGTGAAACAATTAGAGCATTATCAGGCATATTAGAACCAAGAGGAATATGTGTACCCCCAATATCTAATTTGGATTCATTCGCCCCTCCGCCCTCTAATTAATATACCTTTGCATATAAATTATTAAGTTGTGTCCCCTCTGTATCAAACTCTGCTACAGCATTGAGCGTTAGGCCTGTTGATAATCCATCACTTTCGTATTGTAGCACAGTCATTCCCGTCACCAACCGCGCACTCGGTGTCATCCCATGACACTTTCTGCTAGGGGTTTCTTGTTCAGTTACACCTCTTCTACTCAACGGACCACACAATACATATGAATATCTGCTAATGGGGGCAGTGCGGAGGCGCATGCGAAGATGGACACTTATCTTACTGTACGCTGCTCAGAGCGGCAGGTGGCAAGGAATTAACACGCACGCTGACACCATGAGCCTGGGTGACGTGCAACCTCATTAACCAGGAGAAGCATCCCTGAAAGGCCATTGAGAGCCCTCAGCTCCCATATTGTATAATAAAGGCTAATAGTTTTGCAAAAGTACATCATTCCATGGCATTACGAAGCATGCATAAATCTTCACTACAGCTGTGGATGTAACGTTTGTGATTTATTTTTTCCCAAGGTAAGAACGCACCAAACAACCGGCTATAGGATATATATGCCACAGCCAACAACAATGCAGCTCTTTTACCCCCACGCCCCCAATTCACCCCC
>JAABNY020000039.1:16194758-16219572 GCA_015164015.2 Brevimyrus niger
TGAGGCCGACCGAAAGTCACTTTCCATGGCCTCACCGAACTCCTCCCACGCCCGGGTTTTTGCTTCAGTGACTGCCCAAGCTGCGTTCCGCCTGGCCAGCCGGTACCTGCCCACTGCTTCCGGAGACCCCCGGACTAATAATTCCTGGTAGGCCTCCTTCTTTAGCTTGACGGCCCCCCTCACCTCTGGCCCCGAGAGCCAGTTTTGTAAGCCGAGGATCGGAATGCCAGGGCTTCCCTTGGCTGCCACCCAATCCACACTGCACCGAACCCCTGACATTCTCCTTGCGGGTGGTGGGCCCACCTGGGGACATTCCCGCTTGCCTTTTTCGGGCTTTGCCCGGCCGGACCCCATGGGCTAAGGTCCGGCCACCAGGCACTCGCCAACAGGCCCCTCCCCCAGGCCTGGCTCAAGGGTGGGGCCCCAGTGACCCTAGTCCGGGCGAGGGAAACGGGACTTTGTTTTTATACATTATCATGGGGTTCTTTTGGATTGCTCTTTGTCTGGCCCGTCCCCCGGGACCTTTTTGCCTTGGGAGACCCTACCAGGGGAAATTGCCCCCGACAACATTGCCCCCAGGTTCACAGAGACACGCAAACCCCTCCACCACGATAAGGTGGCAATCCAAGGAGGAGTTTTCTCAGTCCTCTTGACTGACTGAGTTTTAAAATTGAAATGAATATCATGAAAGAAAGTATCATGAAAATATCATGTAAAAGTATTGGGACACCTGGCCATCACGCCACCGGAACTTTTATGACATCACATCCTAGACCCACAGGCATCAGTATGAAATTGCTGCCCCCCCTCCCTTGCAGCTATAACAGCTGCCACTCTTCTTCTGGGAAGGCTTTCCTCAAGGTTTGGTAGTGCATCTGCTGGAAATGTTTGCCCATTCATCCAGAAGAGCATTTGTGAGGTCAGGTACTGATGACGGATGTGAAGTACTGGCTCACAATCTCTGTTACAATTCATATCAAATGTGTTTAATAGGGTTACGGTCAGAGCTTTTTGCAAGCCAGTCAAGTTCTTTCACATCCAACTCATGTCTTTATGGAACTTGCTTTGTGCTCTGGAGCACCATCATGCTGGGACCTTCCCCTAACTTTTCCCACAAAGTTGGAAGCGTAGAATTGTCCAAAGTGTCTTGGTATGCTGAAGCATTAAGCTCCTGACACAGAGTTTTTATGCTGGGGTCAATGCCATTGTAAATTTGGAATTTTGTAGTCACTGCATCAACAGAGCACTGGTGACTTTTACCCACTATATACCTCAGCACATATCGAGCCTGCAGTTACTTCACATGGTCTGCCACTTCATGGCCGAGTTTCTGTTGTTCCTTAACACTTACACCTTGGAATAAAGCCACTCACAGTTGACCCTGGAATATCTAGCAGGGAAGAAATTTCATGAACTGACTTACTGCATAGGTGGCATCATATGACAATAACACTTGAGCTTGATTTCACTAAGCACTTCAGAATGACCAGTTTTCTTCACAAATGTCTGTGATCTTGACTGCATGGCTAGTTGCTTTGTTTCATTCACCTGTGCCAAATGATTAATATGTGTGTCCCAGTGCTTGAGGGAGTTTTACTTACACAAAAATATTCTGAGGGCAGAATGAAAAATGATTGGTTCAGAGATATAGCCAATTAGACTGTAGAGGAAGTGGGTCCAAGCTACTAGAAGGGCATGACCAAGACACTCTGATTGGTTATCGGGCTGAACCAATCATTTCTGGTTCTGCCCTCAGAACACTCTTACTCTTACTCTTACTGTAAGTAAGTCCCTTGAGCAAACAATGTCACATAACCATTAACTATACTCTTAAACAAAGTTATGATGAGGATATATCCAATAATTCATTTAACCACCAGTTTGTGGAACCTGCATTAAAAACATTTTAACAGTGATCATTATTTTTCATTTTATTGTATATTTAGTCTACACTTGACAATTAAAGGCACTGCAACATCAAAAAGACAAATAATTCTACAGTCATTCACAAATGTTAGTGGCATTATAATTTACTAATACAGAAATGTGAATCAAGTGGCCCGTTGCTGGTCTAATCAGAGAGAGGGATTTTATTAGGACTTCTAACATGGTGTTCAGGACTCTAGCACCCCCATTCTTCGAATGCAGTGAAAATTGTCTGACAATCTAAACACTGCTATAAAGGCAATTTACTATTAATGTACAATTTCCTGCTGGTGTATCGAAATACCAAGAGCGTTTCTCCTCACATGCGTGGACAGCAAACCTTATACTGAAATTAATGATCCAAAATGCCCTAACCTGACGCTTAATTTTGAAGGCTAACATTTCGGTCCTAGGAGCTAAGCCACCATCACCGGCAACATATTACCTGAGCACCAGCTGAAGTACTGCCACGTCTCCCTTTCATATTCCTAGCCACTGGAGGGTCCCTGATAGATGCTGTGTCATCCCAACGAGCAAACAGACAACAGCTGGCCGAAGCAAGGGTGGGGGTGGGGGGGACCTTCCCCCAGCAGAAACACGGTAAGAAATTAGTCACTTAATGGACCCTCAGAGCCGAGCTTCATCATTTCCGATACGGCATTTTCTGCCTGCATCTGCAGCCGGCCAATTTACAGCAAACCACCAAATTGATTTCCATAGTTTAGTTTGCTCATATGTTACTGAAGCATTAGGAAGGTAAACAGCCAATATATTACTTCCTATATGCATCTTCTGTTCACTTCAGACATCATAATCTGGGACTTTAACTAGGTTTAGAAAATGGAACAATATTTTAAGTTTCAAGTGATTAAATTAACTATCAGCTAATAAAATAGATGGGAAGGCAAATATTTGTGTTATGGGAACTTGCAAGTAAATGTGCAAAATGGATAATTGTACTGTAAGCATTTTTGGATTCCAGAGAATAAAAGAAACATGCGAGGTGTCATCTGTGATTTTATGGAAAAGAGGCTGAGGATGACCGAGATGCTCCCCCAGTCGCCGGTGGACATGCCAAACGTGATAGCAATTGCGTGCTCATTGGCTAGCACATACAGGGCGCTCTTACATCACTACAGACTCTCGTCAGTGCAAATGCTATCTGCTGGGCAGTATTTACGGTTTCAGATTTTAATAAGGCAAAGTGGAGAGCAAAATGACACAAGAGATTGGTGTTGATGTATTACTGCCTGACCAGAGCAAAAAAACTCTGGATGACCTAAGTGTGGAAACTTTAGTCTTCTCTGTGGCCTGAGAATATCGATTTGTAGGAAATAGTTAATTCTCAGATTAATTTAATTACTGTCTAAGGGATAACAAAGGATGATACAAAGGACAGAACAACCCAGTATTTTCTTCCTAATACTTCATATCTATGTGTTAATTGCATAATCATATACATAGATGAGAGCACATTCCTACAAGAAGAAAATTATATATTGAAAAATCAAATCAGGGAAAAAAACACCCAAGAAATTATTATATTAAATATTAAATGAATATGTTCCCAAAGTAAGATATCGAACATACTGTAACATTACTTTCGCTGTGAAAATCAGACAACTGGTATTCCATTATCAGTATAAATTATTGGAAATATAACGTTTGCAGTAATGAATCATTTTGGTTGGCACCCCATACTGCGTTATCCTTGCCTTGTACCTATATATTCTGGGATAGGCTTCACCCTGCACAGGATGAGCAGGTATAGAAAATGGATAGATGGATGGATGGATGGATGGATGGATGGATGATAGTTAAAGTTAAAAGTTTTGATATAAATAACATTCAACAAATATGACAACTGGAATTTTCTCTGTTTATGCAAGAATAAATCTGAGGTAAATTAGAGCAGGTGTAAACTGTATACTGTGTGCCGTGTTTGCATGCAGCACTAAAAAGTTTATCCGCTTTGAAGGTCAGTGATCAAATGAATATATCTGTTCCTCTAACGACACATGGTCCGAGCCCAACGCTGATTTGGAGATGGTTTTAAGATGCCAATTGAAAAGGAAAAAATAAATAAATAACGCACACAAATTGTCAAACACTTGGATGACATGGGAGTTAGATCCCTGGGAGGCGAATGCATTAGCGTAAAAGCCTGGATCATCATCCTGTCTGCATCTGTGTCCCTTGAGTCTGCCGGGATGGGAAGGCTGTTCTCCTCCTGTGAGAAGTAATGCGGCTGGTGAAAACAGAGCCGCGCTGCGTAAATGATCTTAGAAAGGCAACGGTACAGAAAAAAGGCGCCCGGTGCACGTTTGATTCGTAAGTGAGCAGCGGACAGCACCCCGATGTCCGCGTGGAGAGCACGTGCGACACGCGTGGGCCCGGTGCATGGTGGGAAGTCATATGTGCTTCCAGAAGGAGGCGCTGTGGAGCCTGCACAGCGGTGGGGAGGCAGGGGAACCAATCAGGAGTGGGATACGTAGCACATGGAGGCTCGTGTTCAGATCATTGGAACTGTGGATTGGTGCTGACATACCGAAAAATTAGCATTAGCATATTGTAATAATATAAGTAGCTTCCCGCTCTTGGACTGTGGCTCCTAAGTTCAAACTGGGGGTTCATATCGTACACCATATATAAAAACACTGACTTTTGATATCCTTGCTTTCAAATCAGTAGAACGAGCATTTGGGTGGGGGAGAAATTAGGTATCTGCCTATTTATGGGGGTCTGGAGGGTTGTATTGGCAGGTTGTGATTATTAAGGGAGTTTCCACCCCCTTATCCCCCTATAATATACACCCATGGTAGTGCTCATACGTTGTCCAGCAACATAAACGATATTGCAGAATCGAACACCACCTTCAAATGTTCTCCCCAACAGTCTGGCCGGGACGCTGACAATCTGCCGCATTATATACATTACTCTACATGGTTTTATTCAACTTGACATAAAATTGAGAAAGCAGGATCCAACCGTCCCCGGAGCCGTCGAACTTAAGGGCCTTACTCACGCGCCCAACACCATATATAATTTAAATACTCATAATTTATTCACATGCAAGAAGACAGAGTTCTTTTTCTCAGTAAACCTGCTGGCCATACGCTGGTGCCTGGTTATATCTCACAGGTTCATCTTCCCCACTGACATCAACCAGAGGATGTTTTTCTGTGTTATGTGTAGCTGCACCTGTAGTAGACACAAAGGCGGCCATTTAAAAACGACATCAGACATCAGCTTGAGCGTCTGTCACCAATTAGAAGAGATGTGGAGCTTGCAGAGCTGGCGGAATGAGTTCAGGTTCACCGTGTGGCCTTTGCGGTCTGTGTCACGTGTCGCGGCAGATGGGCGAAGTACATCAAATCTAATCATCAAAAGCGCTTTTGTTCAAACTCCATTGGCAGGTGCATCCCATTGATTTTTTAGCTTACAAACATGGTCCAAAGGAAAATGTTCCAAGCTTCTGCTAACAATAAAGGCAAAAAAAAACTGGGGAAAAAATGCAGCAGCAGCACATTGGGTAATCAATCTAATATGGCTCACTGCAGGGGGTGGGGTTACTAAATTGATACAGTCACTGCTTTGCAATTTATGAAAAATTTCTTAGGCTGATGCATTATAAATTCTTAAAGACAGCCTCAGAATGTGCTGGAAAGCTGGATATATTTTTTTGTGAAATGTGCATCAAATGCTTGCCGCTTTAAAATGACCATGCAGCGTTGCTGAGTCGTCTCTCCCTCTTTCTGTAGCGCAGGGAACAGACGCATGGAGCCGGTCTTATTTTTCACTGTATAGTTAAGGTAATAAAATAAGACTGAAGCACAACTAACCGCTCTGTTAATCGTTTTTTGATTGAATGTAGTATCGCGGCGATTTTCCGGCAGAAATACCGACTCTATCAGGTGCTGCTTAAACATTAGAGATGATTCTTCTTCTTGTGAATACTTCTGCACAAGCTGTGAGTCACTGCTGGGGTTGGCGGTGCCCCCACCCCACGCCGGCTCCACAGGAAGGTTGATGACCATGCTAACATCATGCCAACACGGGAAGGCAAGTAAATGCTCACTGAGCACAAATTAAGCAGCCGGAAAGGTCCGCAGCCTTTCTTCTGACATCACCGTGTTTCCTCCTCTGGCTGCCAGAATTACAGAGCTGAACACATGGGCCATGTTAGAGACCACAACAGTGTTTACTCAGCACTAGATCCTCAACAGTGAGACGCTGGACGTTATCCAACACAAACATAGTACACACCCTGGAATAGTCACACCACCCTTATATATTTATCCACACACATCGTATCTACATCTTAATAATTAATTTAGTTGACAGAATTTTATATAGCCATGTGTTATTTGTTACCTCACATGAATATCCTTCTGTTCTATACCATCCGATTTTGTGTATGTCTTTTATTGTTTAATAAATTTAAAACTAATAATATGTTTGAAAACGAGAAAAAAAACACCCACATTTACCCACAAGTACAAAACTCCAGAGCTTTTTTGCACACAAAAAAACTGAACTTCAGAAACGAAAACATCTATTGACTTGACATGCTATTTTAATTTGAAATATTAACAGGCTTTGTACAGGGAACACAAAACTAGTAGGTAATAATACTGATTTTCTGTTACCTCACATAGCTTTTACATTAATTACCTGTGTGGAGCATAGCATGCAGTCATTTGCATAGTCATTTGCATTTTTTACACGTTCTAAGCCAATCTGCAAATGTGCTTACGCATGGGATATTCCAGTTCCCCTCATCCGCTGGAGAAAGTCCCAGTCTGGCACTGAGGAAATGGCCCGAGCCCAGGACAGTCTGACACCCCTGCTCCCTCCTGCCAGCCCAGATAAGGGCCTGCAGTTCAGCCCATGTAAAGCACACCTCTCTTTTTCTTACTAATCTAGGCAGCCCTGCCTCGCCCCCTCCTTACTCTACTGCTGAGTCCTCACCTGGACTGAGGGCAAGAAAACATGATTCTTAACACATTTAAAGAGAAATCCTTCACAGTGGGTGGTTCACAGGTAGGCATGTCCTCTTTTCAGGTAAATAGCTATGAACTGGACCCGTGTGCGAGTGTTTATTACACAAAAAACCTCCGGGCTGACAGAAAAGCAATTCAGCCTGCATATTACACTGCATGTAAAACAACTATATGTGAATTTGTTATTTAGACTTTCTCTTAGTGGATCATGGAAGCATTAAACATGAAATACCTCTGTACAAACCTCAGCTAAGGACCAGGTGAATTGTGCAAAAAAAATCGCTTATAGTTAGCGTGACATGAAATGCATAAATCATCTGTCACATAGACATAGAATAACATCTTTAAATGTTAATCTGGCACATAGAGGCAGACGGTAACTGCATTCAGAAACACATGGGCTAACATGATAGCCATTCCCCCATTTAAAAAGAGCCTGGTGCAACTGCGCCTTTATAATGCATTCATTATGCACTGATACAACATTCAGTGCGTCTCTATAATGCATTCATAGAACATCCATAAGCAGTATGCAAGTACAGTACCAGTCAAAAGTCTGGACACACCTACTGAAAATGAATGTTTTTTGAAGAAAACAACAAGCCTAAGCTCACCTCTTATGAACAAGGAATGATAAGGATTACTGTGGCAGATGACCTGGCCCCCACAATACCCTGACCTAAACACTGCAGAGCTGGTTTGGGATGAGCTGGATCAAAGAGTAAGAGTAGCTAAGACTTATGGGAAATCATTCAGGAATGTTGGAAGAGCACTCCAGGTGGCTACATGTAGAAGCTGGTGAAAGGAATACCAAGAGTCTACAACGCTGTCATCAACACAAATGGGGACTATTTTGAAGAATATAATACATGAGAAAATTGAGATGCTGAACATTGTTTGTCACTGGAATATTTCATATGTATTGCTTCACTACCATAACTCAACATGCACAATGACCAAGACATGACAGCCACAATTCATGTCATATTTGTATAATCATATAATGCCTGATAATAACATATATTAAAACCGTTAAGGTGTTTTAGGATGTTAGGAATTTACAAAGAGAGATTCATATACTGCCAAAGGATTCTTTTTGTAATTGCAAAACAATATGTGCTTTGCCAGTTCATCCGAAATGAATAGATCACGTAAACGTAGAGAATCCAGATTAATTCAGGGTATGTATTCTGGAAGAGATGTGAACATTCCCTGAGTGAAGTACAAACCAGTCCTCTGCCTTTCATCATTTATGGGCCAGGTGGACGCCAGACAGAGAGAAGGTCTATGACACTTTAACCCTGAATACATGGCATCATGGCTGACTAGGACCACATGATCATAATTAACATGTGCTGGTTCCTGTACAGTACAAAGCTACAGACAGCACTACAGACCTGAGACTGCTGAAACAATGACAGCTACTTTGCTCAGTGGGATCGATACACATCCAAAAGTAATCTTGGCTAGCTGGCAATCAGGCTACGCTAGAAAGTTAGCATAAAGGGCGGCGCGGAAGGTGGCCCATGAGTGATCAGCAATATGTCCCTCATATCTGTGCTCTCCAAAACAGGCTGTGCATATGCAGCCATTCTTGCGGTAGGAACATTTCAAGCATGGTGATATACCAATGAAAGGTGACTACCTGTGTGCTGACGGTTGTCCCCATCATTAAAGTAAAAATACCTTCTCTGATATCATCCTGGGTTTGGTAGTAAGCTGACCCTATAAACTGAGCTGGACTGTGTGGTGTTTCAGTGAGATCAAACTGGATCTGTATGCCAGCCATTGGATTTGATGTTGTCCCAAGCCTTTATCATCAATCTCCACATCCCGCATAGTGATCCACAGTAGTGGCAGCATCATCTTATGCCGGTTCTCCTCTTCACCCCATAGAAGAATGCTTGTTAGGATTCATGGATGGGTAATATGAACACAACTTCAAAAGGTTCCAGTCAATGAGATGCATCTTGACATGGGAGTAACTGAACACGGAAAGAGTAACTCCATGGCTTCCAGCAGAAACCCTTGGAAAAGCCTTGAGAAAAGTTGTCTTGTAGTTACCAAGGAAAGCATATAGAAAAATGCAATGAAAAATGGGGAAAGGTCTTAAACGGGAAGTCTTCAGCATTCGCATTTTTAATAAAATAAAATTAAAATGGGACACGATATGCACCCACTCTCTATATGTTTACATTGAAACATAAACACGACTTTCTGTTTACTAAAGGCTCGTGATTATGCATGAGATCTAATTTGGCGTCCCAGTGCAGCTTCAGTCCCTTTACTCTGTTCCAATTGCAAATGAGCTGTTGTGCAGTGACATAGCAAGAGAAGAAAAAAGGCATGAATAGACAGTGAGTCAAAATAGTTGGCGTTCATTTTTAGTTATGGAAACATCTCATCCCAATTTGCTTAGTTTATTATACAAACACAGTTCTGTTCCATTTTGGCAGGAATAATAGATTCCGCCCGGTGACCTGCATCACTACAGGTTTCCATAAGTCACTCTCTTCTTCTTCCTGGCAACTGGAAGAAAATATCGATTCCGGACCCGAGAAAACCAGCATAAACATCGACAGCAGAAAAGTGCTGCTGGACTGGCAAGAGCGTGCGAGTGACACTGAGATCTGCTTTTAATCTCAGCGCAGGTAATGTAGAAGTAAAAGAAACTGAGTGACAGCACCATCAGTACGTGACAGCACCATCCGTACAGCGTGACTGCACCATCGTACAGTGTGACTGCACCATCGGTACAGCGTGACAGCACCATTATTACAGCATGACAGCACCATTATTACAGCATGACAGCACCATCAGTACAGCGTGACAGCACCATTAGTACAGCGTGACTGCACCATCGGTACAGCATGACAGCACCATCATTACAGCGTGACAGCACCATCATTACAGCGTGACAGCACCATCAGTAGAGCGTGACAGCACCATCAGTACAGCGTGACTGCACCATCGTACACTGTGACTGCACCATCGGTACAGCGTGACTGCACCATCGTACAGCGTGACTGCACCATCGGTACAGCGTGACAGCACCCTCGGTACAGCGTGACTGCACCATCAGTACAACGTGACCGCTACAGGAGTGTGTAGGGTTAGGGTTGGTGCTGGTGGACGTGCACCAGCGAGGGAGGGGGATGTTCTGGGTCCCCTGTGGGCTCGTTCCCTGTCATCGTCAGGTGAGCAGACCCATACTAGGTAGTCTAGCTAAGCTAGAACTAAACTACACAGAACTATATACTTCTGCTGTTCGTCCACCTAGAGAAGTCATCCAGAGGAACATTGCACTTTGCAGAAAACATGGTCTGGGGTGTCTTATGAAGTGTTCTATGACTAATTTGAATTAGTCAAAATGTATTTCTGTCAGCCCGAGCTGTGTGTGTTCATTTGTGCCGGGTTTGCATGCTCGCCCCTTGTGTTCCTGCTTGTGACGGACTCACATTCTCACAGGCTACACCCAGGTGAGAGAAAAAGGTCAAATCTGCTGTATTCCTTAGTGGTAGTTCAGCAGCTCTAGGAAAAATTAGCAGGAAGTATCAGTAGCCTAGGAGTGATTCATACATCTAAATGATTATATTTTTGATGGTAACACTTGAAGAGGCACAACTTAGTAACTCAGTTAATACTCAAGTACAAACAAATTGTGAAATACATGAACAGGTATGATTGATTAATAATTGATAAACATGGGATCAGTATGTAACTAACTTTATTAATATGTTAGGAAAGAAGGTGCTAGTACATTATTTGTGCCCCATCGAGTAAAGTGTTACCTTTTTACGATTTATTCCATACAAAGGTTAACTCATTAATTAATAGAAAATAAAAGATGGGTTACAGAAACATTGATTTGTGGTAATCAAGGACTCAGGGTGGGCATTGGGCCGACGTTTAGTTGTTGCCTGGGCATACTTTGAGCTGATGCCTGAGGAAGGGGAACCAATCAGAATTGTCTATGTCGACGTGGGGTGAGATAGGTGCATAATATTAACTGAAGGCCTGAAATGTGATTTCTTGCACAATCAAGGCATGATCAAATAACTGTAAGATGAGTTGTGTGAATCATGTGGAGAGACACAGCATTCCCAGGATTGGGATCGACTCCCCCTTAGATCGACCAAAAGAAAACTCAAGACATGCTGGGCTGTTTTTCCTTTTTCCCGTCAGCGGCTTTCTGAAGCTTCCCCACCTGACATTATTCCCTATGCTTACTGAGATAAGCTGCAGGTTTGCTGCAAAGGAAGCGGCTGAGGAATGTGGATGACATGGATGTAATGTACTACTAGGTTTTATATGTAATATTCTATGTCTATTACCAAACGTGGGATTTATCTATGGATGCTCACATGTAGGCCCGCAATTTAGAAATTATTAAGTACGGCTTTTAACATGCAAATCCTATTGCATTTAGCTGAATTTGGCATTTTGGCTGGAACCAAAAAGTCATTTTATCTACTATTTGCATGTGTGACATCTGTCCTTCTTGCTGGCTGTATGGGTTGAGGCCAAAGGCGGCACCTGGGGCCAGAGTGAAGCGGAGCCTGGCTTTTCCCTGCCAGACACATTAAATAATGCATGGGCGTGTGCATCTGAGTACCAGGCCAGCGTGTGTGCAAACCACTTCCAGTACATCACCATAGAAACAGAAGGGCAGCCTAGAGATGGCTCTTTGATCTCATTAGAATACAACAACAAGAAAACGTGGAAGGAGAGAGTAAGAGGAAAAGAATTTTGAAAGAAGATAGTAAGAATGCATAATGAAGGAATACCACAGATAAATGTAAACAATGATTAAAAAAACAACAACGCTGGGTTTTTATTCTACGTAAGAACAGTGTCACCTTATTTGACTCTTGCTAATACAAACTTTGCCAGCAGCTGTATGAGTCTTGATGGATCCGATCCAAAGTATTAAAAAGAAAGTTTAATGAACTACTTTGCTCTAACACCATTTGCCAACATCAACACTGAGTGCTTCTTCTGTGAGGAAAATTGCCTTTGTATATTGCCTTGACCAAACACACTTGCACACACACACCCAGACACACATACACACACAGGTTTGTAATTATATCTTTGAGGGGACTCTCCATTCATTAATATAGGGGAAAACTCTTATCCCAACATGACGACCTTAACCCCTAAGTGGCCCTAACCTTAACCAGTAACCAAACAAAGATTAGATTTTTGACTGCATTGACAAATCTTTATGGGGACCTGAAAAATGTTTCCCACAATGTCAAATTAACAGGTTTTATTACATTGTGATAATACACACACACACACACACACAAATATAGATATATAGATTGTGTGACTGAACAGAAAACAATTACCTGTGTTTGGAAGCTATTTAAGACAGACGTGACGTGATGAGAAAGATTTCATACGTTGATAAGGGACACGGTACCAAGCTGAAGGACAGCAAGAAGTGAAACATTCACAAGCAAACAAACTAGCAGCAGCATGGAAACATTAATACCACAGAGGTCAGTGTCTCATTCAGTGAGACCAGCACCTTCCAGGAACACCCTGCCCTCCAGCAAAGGCTCTCTAAATCAATCAAGGTCCCTCCAAAAAGCCGGGGGAGACCTACAATCATTGATCACCGTAACCCTCAAATTCCTGAACACCTAATAATTGTGCTTCTTTTGTAGTGTTGGATTGTATTGGATCCCATTTATCTAAGTCTTCTGACATTTGTAAAACATACATGATACAGGATAATGTTAGTTATCCTGGCTCCATAGTACATTTAACAGAATGTCAATAAAATAACCAACCTGAATTTAGATTGTTACCATCCAATGTCATCCTGAAAAGAAAACCTAATTGGAAATGTATCCATCGATTACAAATGCTATTCAATACCATCCAGAAGAAAATGAAGGCATATATTTTTCTACTGAACTTTTAAGCATGAGAGAATGGATTTTAAAAATTCATTTAAAAATCGTATAGGATAATTTCTTGATTGTTCGCCCTCTTGTCTATGTAGGCTAGTCATGTAGAATGACAGGAGAAAAAGGAGGGAAAGTCGGCTGGCCGAGATCCTGACAGCCTGCGATCACGCTGAAGTGCCGCTTTTCGCTTTATCGGCTGAGAGATCAGCCCTACCTCACGCACTATGCTCCCTGGGATAGGCGCTGCATCACCAGGGCCCTAACTGGATAAGCGCTTATTGAAAATAGATGGACGGCACTTCTTATTGGCCATTCATTGACATCCATTTTCCTATAACAAAGCATCGACTGAAGCTTTGCTGCTGTGTAACCAATAGTGAAACCCTGATATGGGCAGTGGAGCAGCCAAACAGTACCTTAGATGCATTTTGTACTGGAATTATTCATTGGAGAAGAATGCTGACTGAACAAAAAAAAGGTGGGCGTATTCTAGACCGTCACAGCTTATCGTATCAAAATGTTGTAACCTAAACCAGTCCCCAACTCTTCATCTATGGCTTGCTCTGTTTATTAGTTCTAAATATCAGTGAAATATTAAGCACGTCAGCATGGCCCACATTACCTATTACTTCTCTGTCATTCCCACTCATTAGCACCACTAAACTGTCCTTGCATGGGATCCATTTAACATTATCATTGCCACTCAGCTAAACTCATTTCCTTCCAGCTAGTTCACTATATGCCCACAGTCTATACCCAACAGTGCTCATAGGCATTTTACTTACACAAAAATGTTCTAAGGGCAGTAGAAAAAAAAATGATTTGTTCTGAGAGCTAACCAATCAAATTGTAGAGGAGGTCAGTCCAAGCAGCTAGTGGAGGCGGGACCAACCAGTCATATGTCTTAGTCCTGTCTCCTCTAGTTACTTGGACCGACCTCTTCTATAATGTCATTGGTTATCACTCTGAATCAATCTTTTTTCATTCTGCCCTCATGACATTTTTAAGTAAGTAAAACTCCCACGAGCAACAGTGCTGTTGTTAAATTTACATTGAAGTAACTTGACTCTTACTCATCATCTGAAGAGGGTCACGGTATAAAGAAGCTATACGTTTTTAGTACGGTGCATTCCTAAGCATTAAATTAAACATTAACACAGAAATATTACAACGTCTGAGTACATATCATTACTGTATATGTAATTTTCCATCACAAGGGGCATCAAATGTCACTGGAGGGAAGTGATTTCAATGACACCCCTTGCTGCTGACATAAATAACGACTGTGCAGATTCATTCTCACAGCGGGAGGCTCCTGTCATTACAGGCAGGATTAGCCCAGCATGGCTGCGTCAGCATGAGGCTGGCAGGAAGGCGGCAACGGCATCGGGCGAGTGGCCCCACCGAAAGAGCCGGCCGCCCCCAGGAGATGCCACGAGGGGGGGCCATCTCAGATGGCACAGGAGCTCTCCAGCAGCCCCCCTACACCGCGCCGAGGAGACAGTCAGCCACAGGGCCGGGACCGACCTCCTGGCGGACTGAAACGCGATCGCCGGACCTCTGCAAACCGCGGCCAACAGACCGGGACAAGATATGCAGGCTCAGTTCTGAGGGAAGCGTCTCAGTGAAAGCTGTGTTATATGCAAGAATCACTACAAGGAATTACTCCCAAACTACCAGGGCAATTATCATTAACGAAAAACAGAACTATAACACATTTTCATGAACTGAAACAAGATAAGATATGAAAATAAAATAAAAAACTAAAACAAAAACTAGATATTTTCCTCCTGAAATAAACTGAAAATAAAAACAAACATCAGATACTTTTTGTTACAGTTTTAAATATTATTCAGTTAAAGCAATAGTTTATCATTCCTAACTGATGTAAATCATTCAAGGAAAGGTATTCCAGAATATTAGTTTTAGACACCCATTAATAACACCTGGAATGTGTTTTGAACATTTGCCAGTACATTAGTACATAATATACAAAGATCAGACACAGAAAATAGCTCGACAACATGTAATCTGTCCATACAGATAAAATTATTAAAACTGAAATGAAAGTATACAGAAGCTAAACATAAATATAATTAGAAAATAAAAAGTTATAAAACCACACTGGAAACTGAGTAAAACTGAACTGGATTTCAAATGAAAATTGAACTTGCCATCAAACAGTCTATGATGTACTGTATCTGCTGCTATGCAACATCTTCTGAACACTGTAATTTAATTTACAAAACACTGCGGCTCTGTGCTGTGATTCCTTAAGTTAGAGAAATACATAATGAAATTTCAGTGTTATATTGTCTTTTATATGCACATATTACTTTGCAATGCATCCTGAAGATTGGCTGTAGTGCGCTCGAGATTGCTGCGCCTTTCTCAACATATCATTTCAAACATCCAAAGTTCTGCTCAGATGTTAATCTTTGGAAGAATTATGGTAAGAACTTGGTACAGTAAATGCATCAGCATGACATATATAAAATGTGCATTTTTGAAGGCTTCCAGACTGCAGCACTCCAAAGCTGCTGAAAAAGGAATCATTTAAATGTAGAAAATCAAAAGTTATACCCCATTACACTGCAAGGAAACCAATTAACACCAATCTCCCACTGAAGTATCGAGACTCCCGTTCACTTGCAATGTCAGTCATTTACTCTCAACCAACGTAGCCCCACACCCGTTAAAGATCTTGAATGACAGATGTTTCAACAGACCCAACCACGCCGTTTGGCAGAGGACTCCTCTGATGCAACTCATCCTCCCGATTCATCATGTTAAATTGATGGCAGTGTCACCAGACGTCCAATATGCTCAAGTCTTTGACAGATTTATGACTTCTAACCTGTAATGGCTTGGGCAGGAGCCCTAAATAAACATTGATAGCCCAACTGCACAGATGTAAACACTGAGCTCCTGTCATACCTTGACATCTGCAATCTGTTTGGCTTTTCTTAACTCTCACAAAAAGAAGGCAAAGGGAAAAGTACATCAGTGCATAGTTACAATGTTTGTTTGTCTGTTAAACATATTTAAACGCTGGTCTCCCAGAGACCCAGCACAAGCTTCCCGTTAGTTTAAGCTTGTGTTTACATTTGTTTTCTTCACGTGGAAAATGGCTGCCTTCGTTTTTCTGGTACAGTCTGTGTTGGATCGATCCCCGCCATTCTCCCTTCCTTCCTCAAAGTACAACCACAAAGAATACACATGTCCTTCTCTCCCCAATCCCCATGTCACAACGCTCTGCCTCTCACATTCTCAGCAGAGTCTTTCCAGCTTTGCACCCTGTTTTGTTTTGATCCCAGTAACCCAGATACCAATTTGAAGCCAATCCAAGAGCCATAATATCCTCCTGTGCAAAGGTTTTCCTGTTCAGCCCTGATGCATTGCTTTTTTTCCCCCTCCTCCATTCACAAAGCCGTTTAGGTTTATGCCATCCTGTCCCCATCTAACCCTGAGGCTAAACATTTAAACCGGCTCCCTGAAGCCGAGTCTCTGTGCCACAAGATTCCACTCCACCAGTACCACTCTGGCACAATGAGCTGGTACAAAAAAAAAAAAAAGAAAACAAACTTGGGGAAAAAGCTTTCGGTTTTTTGACGGGTTTGGGCGGCAGTTGGCCTGTCCTCGTGTGGACGAAGACAGGGAGACAGGCAGTGAGGCGAGATGCACAGTTAACAGCATTCTGGTACGATTTTCTGCTGACATTCACGAATGACTGAAGAGCCTATTGTTAGAGTACAATGTGTATTATATTAATGCTACTCCCTGGGAATTAAAACAGGAAAGGCTGTGAATTGTTTTTGTTTTATGCCATCATTTATATTAAAGAATACACTGGCGAAAAAAAGCACAGTAATACACTATTGCACTGAACGCACTAAAGGGCAATGAAAAATTTGAACAAGTAGGAAATCATCGCTGTGATAAAAAAAAAAATGCAAACCGCTCCAAATTAGGTGATAGTCATTATGTAAAATTTTAAATTAAAGTCATTACTCAGTGTCAGGGAGAAGGTCACTGTCCTTTTGCACTGATAGTGCACAGTGACGTTGGCAGCAGGTGTTTCTGCGATACAATGTGCACTGAATCTGCTGAGTCACACAAATAACAGCACGAGTAGGCGGTGCAGAGATTATACTCTCTACATATGCCATTAATCTGAGCAGCACAGATCGGGCCGTACTTATATATCTTTAATATAACGTCCTCTCAAAGAATTCTTCAAACACGAACGTGTCCGCAAACTCTTATTAAGCTGCATACGAACGGTCTGTCTTCCTGCATGCATCTTGTACACAGCTCAAGATTAATTATTGTTAAACCAGATATAGAATAAACTGCCACTTTGACAAATTAAACGGCACATGAGCAGAAAAAATTATTATGGTTTAAAAGTGTTTTAAAGCTAATAGCTATTTTTCCCCTATAATGCATGTGCTTTCCAGCTTGTGATTAGGCTCTCTAGGGTAGTATTTCTATGTTTTCTCAAGGGTAACGTATTGTATGAACTGAATTTTTGTCCAATCTAAAGAAAAAAAACACACATCCCACTATCTAAATATTCTGCAGGATTTTTGGGACTCTGTCTGGTTAGCTGTACTGTCTTCACGCCATTAAACATTTTCCATTCATTTTCGTTTAACTGTTTTATTTTTTCCCTTTATCGGTGTGCTTCAGAGCTCTTTGAATATGCAGTTGGACACAGAATAAAGACTAAGCAGGAGGATCGAGGAAGCAGTGAAGCCCCACTAGTCCTGCATGTGCTGGCAGCTGAGCTCAGTAGCCTCTGTGGACACATTTCAGACTGTGGCCGGGGAGGAACGCTCCCCTCGCGTTCCGGCAGAAGGAGCTCCATCGCCTTGCAAGTTTGCGGGTGGGCAAGAGGATTTCTAACCTGCTGGCTCGGTGCTACGTTAGCCGTTGCTAACAGGCCCGCACCGGGGAGCACAGCACTATATACCAGGCTGATTTATAACCGGTAACGCCGGAATAAAAGAAACGCATTAGCGTTGACAATGGTGCACCTGCTTGCCAGCGATAGCGCTGAAACAGGTGCTACTATTCAATAGTGTGGCTAGGGGTTGACGGTAACTTTTATCACGGGATAGAGCTTAAACATGGGCTCTGCACTGGCGTGACGAAGACTATGACGAAGACTGAGCAATGGTAGGGCATCTGGGTCTCCCTCCCAGAGGGGCTGCAGGGATTAAGTGGCTCTTTGAAGAACATTCACACAGCATTTATGTCAGTAGGGCTTTTAGCGCATAAACCAATCAGAAGACACATGTTGGCAAATAGATTACCGTGGGTTCGATTGTGCTTGAATAGGGAAAGAAAAGTGGTCTGATGCAGAGAGTGGATGAAAGCACATACGGTAGACTGCTTTATCAACTGTATATCAACGCTTCAGTACAACAGTGTTAAATCTAGCTATTTTATTCTCATCCAACAAATCCCAAACAAAAACGCATCCTGTCCCTTCGCAAATGTTCCGCTGTCACGTATCCTACACAGCAAAAACGAGAAACTAAAACAGTGGATATATTCACATTAATTAATACATCAGTTTGGGTGATATTCACTGAACGTCTTGCAAAAATATCCTCACCCATGACATAAAATTTGAGATAAATTGAGAGCTTCTGTCAGGATTTAGCCCTGTGACCTGCTTTTCTCGCACATGAGAATCTGTTCACGGTCTGATTGACAGTCATTACCCATAATTCTGTACATAGTCTCTTTTATTTGCCGTTGAGTCACCATTCCCAGATGTTCTTTCTATTTATGAAAGGGAAAAAAAATCCATAAATCAACAAAATGAGTCAGGTATCGATGAAGAACACTGTACAAAATAAAAGCCAGTCAGGAGAGACATAGGGGAAAAACACTGCAGAACTGTGTCTGGTCTAGCAGAGACTTTGGCACACTGCACACTGTACACTGTACAGCACAATAAGAAAGATAATACTGTGGTCAGTGTCCGTATAGATTACTGACACTTTTTTCTTACAGGTCACTGCAGATAACAGGTGCATTAAGCAAAAGCATCAATCCAAGCAGAAGATGTTGCTACGGCAGCAGAAATATTACTCTGTCATGCAGTATTGAAACAGTACCAAACATAGTGTGGTTTTATTTATATTGCTTTATTTTACTTATATATATTTCAATTTTAATAAATATGATTACAATATGTTGACCTTGGAACTCCTAAAACTAGGTGGAAATAATAGGCCTACTATATAGCTAATAACCTAAACTAAAGATAAACAAATAGACTAGTAAAATGACAGGCATTTAGCATAGATAAAATAAATAGATAAAATGTTTTTTATATATAGACACACCTTCTGCAGATCAGCAATGCATTCCACAGATAAGAAACTGCATGGCACAGAGGGGGGGGTGCTACACAAGTTCAATGCTGAAGTGCAGTTAGTTGGATTTACTGCAATCGAAACTGGAATGCTTGTGCACTATTTTGCATAGCTATTTTAAAGCATTTTCACTAGTCGACTGGCTCAGGTTCAAAGATCTTTAATAATGTTTTCTTTGAGCATGAAAAATGGAAACAAGGTCTAACATCAAGCTGAGTTCAGGCACAGAGGCGCTCTTCTTGCACAGGATAATGACGAGTCGATCCTGCAGCACGATTCTGATGTATAGAGTGGAAATGCACCTGCTCTGGTATGAAGCAAGCATGACACACGGCTCATCCCTACTGGGGCAGGAGAGTCAAAGACCTGGGATGGTCCGAACTGGGAGCAGTGGGCAGCGTCTGGCCCTGCTCGATAAACAGGCTGCTTCTCAACTGAATATACACAAGTAAGATTAGCCACTACTCAAACCGTTTGTTTTATTGAAGAAGTATTTCACATCATTTCCCGGAAAACCGTAAACAACGAAATGTAAAAATGTTCTAAGCTGAGTATACATCTCCCCTGCTTTGCTGGTGCTGAGGAACACTGCCAGGTGGGGGGGGGGGGCTCTGCAGATCCCTGTGAAATGTATGGTTTAATCAATGAGCAGCAATAACAGAGAAAGCCACTGGGTGCTGCGGGAGACTCCTAACTCAGAGGGGCGGGGGCCGTTCCCCGGGCTCTTCTATTTCAGCGCCACCGCAGCACAGACACCTGGCCTCCACCCTCTGCCATATGTCACACGGCCTCTTTTACGTTTTCATTAACCAGCCTGAAGGACCAGGATTGGTGATGGTCACTGTCTTGTTTTTCTCTGAAACTTCAGTCTGCTTTTGTCCAGTTTGTTTCTGCCACACTTGATTATTTCTTACATGGAGAACAAATCAGTGTCGTTTCAATCAATGTGAAAAGAATAATGAGGTTTAATTATCAACATTAAGGAATGTTTAAAATTACTGTAATTTTCATAATCTTCAATGCCTGTATTTATATAATGTATTTATTTACTGCAAGTACTCATGACCTGCATGACCCTGACCACAGTAGATGACTAATTCATTCAGTACCATATCTTATACATGTGCTGTTACTAAATGCACTCTGGGATCAGATTAGGATCAGATTAAGTTTCCTTTTTTAATGGCTGAAAGTACATCATAATCTAATACTTGTTTATAATATTTTCTTAAGTCTTTCATAACTCAACATACTTAGGGTAAACATAGAATGTACATCATTTATGCCATGGAGTATATTTGTAAATAACGAAGCTATTAATTGTAACAATTTACTTGTTGGGGCACAAATAATATAGTATTATGCAATTTCTTGTGTATTAGCTTAGTTACTTGTGTATTAGCTTGTGTGATAGTCTTAGTTACATACTGGTATCATGTTAATTCATTATTAATGAATCTCAATGTGTTTTCTCAAGGAGTTACTGTATTTGTTACTATATCTGTTAATTCTGTAAACTTTTGCGAACTACTGAAGGAACTACTAAGAAACTACTGAAGGAACAGGTAATAAATAACACAAGTTGAAGACAGGATTTAAGTTTTTTCACCATTAATGAATTGTGACAAGTCTTTTATCCAAAGCAGTTGCTATTTTTGTTTACAACTTGTGCTTTAGTAGTAACTGAGTTATTACTCAGTGTTTGTGCCCCATCACATAAAGCGTTACCCTGTTAATATATACCCTGTACATATCATGGGGCTTTATGCACTTAAATGGCAGGTAGAGCTTTAACCCTGCATTGACGTTTTTTTCTATTAAAACTGGAGTTAATAGCTGCTGCTTCTATAAATAATTGGGTTATAGATGCTGAGATCAGTCAGATTCAGTGGAAATGCCAGGACTGGGTTACAAAAGTGCAAAAAGGATGCAATGAGACTCAGTGGAAAAGCCTGTTTGGGGTTACAAAAGTGAGAAAAAGATGCAGGGCGATTAAACGGAAGTGGCAGAGTAGGATTACAAAAGTGAGATTCAATGAAAACGTCTGTGCTGGATTATAAGCCGCGCGAATGTGATTCAGCGCAATTGAATGGAAATGCCTGCGTCAGATTATAAAACCAACGCAACAGCAATTTTCTTGTGGAGCCCAGATCAGGCTCCCTTGTAATGCGAAGCGAAATAGATCTACTGCGACAGGAAAGCGACAGAGTCAAATCCTGAGGGACACGCTCTAAGAACGGAGCTACTGTGTCAGCAGAGACTTGCTGTCAAGACGGTGCTACCTACTAAGCCAGGAAGGTGGCATGCTTAGCCCTAATAACCAGGCAAAATGGGTTAGAGACTCGCAATCTTTTCCCCAATGCTGCTGAAGAAGACTTGGCCTGTGCAGCTTTCCTATTCCGCATGAGTTTAGCTCAATATCACTATCGATCTAGCTGCAAGCAGAAAGGGGCGGAGTTATACTCTTATTAGCAACTCCTAATGTCTGATAGGGAGAGATTAAAGGTCTGTTACTGCCCGGGGGCACAAAATCATCTAAATGCCTTCATTAAGGAAGCTGAATATTGAATTACCGCAAGACAAGACCGACCCTTTTAAATGAAAGTCTGGGGGGCAGGGAGGGACAGACAGACAGCATGGTGGGCCTGTATGTGTTCATCATGTCATACAACATCACCCATGCAGAGATCTTTAGCTGAGAAATATGCAGAACTGCTGAATGAACTTTCAGCAACGTCATCAACAGAGCTGCAGTATTCAGGGAAATACAAAGTCTGTGAATGTCATTTTAAGATGCACCCGAAGGACTGCATCGCATGGTTTAACATAAAAACAAACAAACAAACAAAAAACTAAAACTAGCTAAAGTGATGCATAATTTCACTTACAAATTATTCCATCATTGATGAGATTCGCAGAATAAAAGTGGATTCATTCAGCCATAAAACAAGCATATACAAACTCTGAAATAAAACATTGATCAGAATGTTGTTGGCAATGTTGCTCATAGTCCCTTTCCTTTTTTTGCTTGATTTGAGTGTGAACATCTTAAATTTGCCATATGATACTCATTCTGCCTGCTTCTTTTGAATTCATTCAGGTAACATCTGAGTCAATGGTGATTCCAGAACTGATGAGGTTCTTGGGAGAACACCTTAAGCCTGGTTGTGGTGGTGATGGTGGGGGTGGTCATGCATAACACACAGTTTTTCATGTGTCCTCCGGGACTGACATAATTTGATGGCTCACTTTCCTGTGACACTGATAGTGGACTGATGCAGTAATAAGCCTTACAAGGAGAGAGGACCTCAATCACAGTTATCATGTCATTCTGCCTCCCTCTAGAGAAGAAGCAGCTTAATCATGTCTATCAGCTAGCAAGCCATGCCCACTCTGTGCCTGAATCAATGTTCAGGCTGAGTCATGGCCTGAGATGCTGTACGTCATACTCAAAGGGGCAACAACACAGATCCGATATACACCCCCACCTTCCACCCCCACCCCCGAAGCAGGGTATTAACAAATATCCCCTGAAATTGCCCCATAACAAGTTCAAATGTTTCATCTTTTCAAGAAAGACATTAAGATTCACCCTAATTAATTACATGTATTGTTTTCAGGTAGTTATGTGACAGCTTTCTTTTAAGAATCATGGCATTTTAGGGCATTTTTGGAATTCTGCACAGAGAATTGAGAAGTCTCACAGAGACTTTCAACATGTGGTTTATGTACGTTATCATGGGAGATATTTAAGATCACAGTGCCCATATTATGCTAGATGGATGAGCGCAATCTTGTTAAATTTGTCTCTCTTTTTTTGGTGGGAAAACTGTTAAGTGAAAACTTTGTAGAGTTGGATTGATACAAACATTTTGACCTTGATACCAGCATGGCTTCCTCAACATCAATAGTGAATAAATAATGTAAAACACTCCCATTTAAATACTATATTGCTTTGAAATAAATAGAACTTTTTATGAATCAAACCAACAGGCAATGTAATATATAGGTTTAACATTATCAGTGAAATATGCATAAAATAATTAAACTCCATTCAATACAAAGATTCGGATATTAGTTTCGGATATAAAACATTATAATACCATATCTTGGCTGCCCTGTAAACTATACAGAAGAGGCACGTGAAATGATTGTGACTGTCTCTCTCCCAAAAGCGCAGATTCAACACATGCACTATGTAACATGGTTTCTTAAAAATTGGAAATTGCTAAATATTAGAATTGTATCGTTTAAAATATTTGGTATTGTGATATGGTATCGGTATATGAAATGATGTTAATCAGATGCTGAAACTCTAAGCACAATGCACAGGTTAGATTGCCTTTGGTGGACTATATAGGTAAAGCAGCTTCACTAGTAATACACAGCTGTTACACTGTATAATCCATACAGGAGCATTTTAATCAAAGCTAAACTCAGTGAATTAGAAAATAAGGTGAAAGCACTTTATCATGATAAATACTTCCTGGTAGAAAAGTATATACCGCAGATGGAAGCTGCTGCCTACAGCGGACTATTTCATATAGTGATGCAACATCTGATGTAAGACTCTGAAGGGGGCTACTGGGTGCAGGAGCCAGGAACCTATGGGGGATTTCCACTGCCAACCAGGGAGCCCCAGCTTCGCAACATCTCTGGTGCTCCTCAGCCTAGTTTGTTCGCAACAGCTAATCTATGTCTACAAAAAACTCATAATTTCACAGGCTTGTTTTTCCTTTAAATAAGCATACTACCAGTCAAAGGTTTTTGCACGCACTGAGATTTTCTGCATTTGCATGTTACCCACCTAACAATTAGTAAAAATACACTCAATATTATTTGATAACAAATACATTTATAGTATGTTCACCATTTCAGTACCATTATTAGCAAGATTTATAAAAGTACCCTACTCTAGCAATTATAACAGCAGAGAAATTCAAGGCATTTTTTCTGCAAGGGACATTAAATATTGCTCTGTTTCATGGGATGAAACGGTTAACTAGTGCATTTAAAGTTAAAGATCAGCCTAGAATTTGACTACGCCATAACCACACAACCAGTTAATATGATGTCAGACATACACTATCCATGTTATAAAGGAAACTTGTTTTATTTGCCTTATATTTTCATTTATAGCTGTTCACATGACTTTCCAGTGCTTAACACAAATAATAAAATAATCAACAGTTTATGAAATAAATGAAAAAGTAGGTAAAAAAAACTGTGGTGTGCAAAAACCTTTGACTGGGAGTGTACATCGGAGCAGTATAGATGCCAATAAGGAGCAAAATGTGATGCAGAAGAAAATGCGAATCATTTCACACTCCCCTCTTTTCCCATTCTGCAAAACCATGGGATCTGTAGGACAGTCATAGCACCATTGCAAAGTTTAAATGGAAGCAGTCAAATTGTAGAAAGGCTCTGCATTTCATTGCTTGTTACTGATTTGATTATTTATTCATTCTGCTATAGTGTTTCTAAAGCTGAATAATTTATAGATAGATAGATAGATAGATAGATAGATAGATAGATAGATAGATAGATAGATAGATAGATAGATAGATAGATA